>JANCMA020413179.1:0-11096 GCA_024336925.2 Zoanthus solanderi
TGGTTCAGATGGCAAAGGCGAATGGAGTGAGATGGTACGGGCATGTGTTGAGGAGGGATGATGGGCATGTTTTGAGAGAAGCATTGGAGTTTGAAGTGAAGGGCAAGAGGATCAAAGAAGACATGGAAGACGCAAGTGGAGGAGAGCAAGAGTGTTAGTTTGGAGGAGGAGGATGCCATGAATCTAGTGAGATGGAGAGTGGGAGTTGGAGAGATTGCTGTTAGAGTGGGGTAAATTCGGCCACCCTCGTTTACGGGGATAAACCCGGACTAAAATTGGATGATGATGATGAAAGCAAATCCCACAGAAAACATGGCGGTCAATGACTGACGATAACAAAATTCCAAGAGTTTTCCGAGAGTTCTCCAGGATGGAAAATTAATTTTTCCAGAAATTCCCAACCCCAAAGTTTTTCAAAACAAAACGAACAGCTAACTACGCCACCAAAACAATTGTGCACCTCTTTACTTTTCCGACCGAGATAAAACGAGACAGAAACAACCAAAATCCCTTCAAAATCCTGAAATTGAGTCAACATAAAATGCCAAAATACAATAACCCATGAGTCAGACGCTTCAACAGGATTTGTTTTGTTTACTAAAACTGTTGAAAATTATTTCCACAAAATTCAAGGAGTTTTCCTGGAGTACCAAAAACGTTTTTTCTTGGGCTAGTGAGGAAACGAATAAACCTATTCACTAGAACAAACTTCAAAAACACTTTCAGCTGACTGACACAAGAACTTTATTTTGCAAGACCCCACTGAAAATCGCTTCTGCGAAAGGGCTTCCTGGATAAATATTGTTATTATCATTATTATCATCATCATCATCATCATTATTATTATTATTATTATTATTATTATTATTATTATTATTATTATTATTATTATTATTATTATTACTACTACTACTACTACTACTACTACTACTACTACTACTGCTACTACTACTACTAGTACTACTACTACTACTACTACTATTACTACTACTACTTCTACTACTACTACTACTACAACAACTACTACTACTACTATACTACTACTACTACTACTACTACTGCTACTACTACTACTACTACTAGGGCGACCTCGGCCATATCTTGGTTCCAATTATAGAAGGTGGTGCGTGGAGAATTCTTTGTGCTTGTAGCAATGGCCCACTAGACCCACTCTTCTCCAGGCTATCTTGTTTGATTACCTGGGAATCTCCCCATAAAGGTCTTTATTGGAGATGTAGTCTTCCTCGTCGACTTACAGCGCGAACCACAAGATGCGGGTACATGTGCCATTTAACGGCTTTGGCTACGAGGCAGCCCTTGCATCCGTACAAAGTACGAGCTCTTGTATTGCACAGAAGAGCTTTATCTTAAATTCATGTGAAACTATTGATTTCCAGGCCCTTTTATGTCACTGATGTCTACTTATATATGATTTTATAAAACAGAGACAGCTTCGTGGACCAAGGTGTCATTTCTATGCTTGTCACATTAATGAAGAAAGGCATTGACATAGACAAAGAGTGCGCCGCCAGTGCACTGTGGTCGTTAGCCAAAACTGAACGCAACAAAAGGAAAATAAGGGCCGAACTTGGAGTCATTGACACCCTGAATAAGTTGGCAAAAAGTAAACATCAGGGTGTCCAAGAAGCCGCTAAACGAGTTTTGCTAGCGGTGAAAATAACTGAATCGATGTTACAGGGCTCAGGTTTGTAAATGACACGTAATCGATCCTAGGAATTATGAACGAAAATGTTTTCATAGTCAACAAAATTTTATTAGTTTGATTTTTTTGCTCTCAGCATTGTGTTTTAAAAAGTACAAATGCAGCTTTTGTGGGACGTGGTGAGATTCAGGAAATTAAAATCACAAATACTGCACATGTGAACCAGTTAAAAATTTTGGCACTGAGTTTTTTTGGGTAGACGTTATGACTACACCTTTTGCTGTTCATTTAGAGAAAATATGCAATCATTGCATTAAAAATCGGGCAATAATGCGAAAATATGTTCCTTTGCGCCAAACACCATTTAATTGTGCGAAATTCAAACTCGGCAAAGCTATTTCCATTTGCGCTGTACAGTCCCCGAAATGATCCCGACCCCGAAAAGATCCCCAACCCCGAAAAGATCCCCAAATTGACCCCAAAATGATCCCCATATTGACCCCGAAATGATCCCCAATTTTTTTTTCCACCCTGAAATGATCCCCAAGTGATTTATGGAATGGAGTTTAAGGGTGGGAATGTGGATTGCTGAATAATAAGGAAAACTGAAGCCGTAAAGTACAGCAAATCTTAAAATTAATTGTTTTTTTTGTCTGAGTTATAGTGTCATTATAATAAATTAACTACAATACGTAACCATAACGACTTTATTTTTTAAAGGTTTCATATTTATAACTTGAACTGTAACTGAAAGGAAAAGTATGAATTAAAGTAGGGCAAATCTTACAAAAAAATAGAAACAAAGTATTTTTTCTGAGTGAAAGTGTCATTATAATAAACAAACTGCAATATGTAACCATAACCAAAACGACTTCAATTTTTTACGAATATTATATGTATAACTGAAAGGAAAGGCATGAATGTAAACGTTTGTAAAGGCTTTTCGATGACCGCAAAACATTTTCTTGGTAGCATTAGCGAGTAATCCAACATAACCGTCTTAATCAAACGCAAAAAAAATAACAAAATAAATAAATAACAAAATAAATAAATAAATAAAATAAATAAATAAATAACAAAGAAAAAAGTTTGCCGACCACGGCAACTTGAAATTGGTACTAATAAGTGTTATCAGCGACCTTTCTACTTTTTACTTTCAACGAGACGTGTTTGATGACGTGAGTACGAGAGAAGAGAATAAAAAAAACTTTAATTTTCCTTTTAATTGACTTTTACTTTACATGTTCGTTACAATCATTACGGGGTCGGGATCATTTCGGGGGCTGTACAAAACTCAGCGGTAATTTTTAAACTTATGTGTAATTTAAGAAAATACAAGCTTCGATAATTGACAAACTGTAACTCTTTTCTACTTTTATAAGAATATCGTTTTTAATTCCGGCTAAGGCTAAATATTCCTATTTTTCTGCCAGTTTTAGAGTGAACATGTCCAGGCATTTCTGGCTATGAATATTCTTAGTTATAGGTTATGACATTTCAGTTCTAGTTGATGTCTTTTGCATGGTACATATTTTGTACTGCATCAATATATCACATGTTCTGCTCATCACTGAACGTTTGGTTATTGCTAGTAAACTGGAAAAGTGTTTCCTATTTTTCTGCCAATATTAGGCTGAAAATATTATTGTAATATTCTTAATTATAGCTTATGACATTTTCTCATGTGGATTAATAGTTCATGTCTTTTATATTGTACAAATTATGTACTACATAAATATATTACTGCATATACCGCACGATATTATTTTCGTTTCACAATGTCAGCCTCGGGTTTATTCTTAAAATTTTCCTAAAACTTTCGCAAATATCAGCCTCGATATTCTTATTTTTATAAAATATATTCTTAGAAAAAATGAGTGTACAAGTTGATAGAGTAAAACTAAAAGACAAAATAATGAGTACACAAAGAGACAAGTTAAATTCGCCTAGCAGCCTTTCTCTTTTTTATTTTGTTTTGAGTTGCCAAGGAAATTACAATAATTACTAACGGTTGGGAGCAATGCTTAATACACAAGAACATAGTCATAGATAGAGATAGCTACTCGACATTAACTAAGAAACGAGGAATTGTATCTTATCTGATTTTGTTCAGTATCAAAATTACATTTATAGTAAAATTTGATAGTTTTTTAACTGCACGCTCAGCCACAAAGAACATTTTAAAAAATGAGCATATTCTCTCCCGGAATAGAATCGCTGAAGTTCCGTCAGCGATTACCTCAGTTGCATTACGTCATTTCAAACATTTCCGCTACAGTTTTATAGTCAAAATTGAGTGGGTTGCACTAATAATCTCATCGGCGATTTTTGCTGCATTTTGCACAGCCGAATATTTTTTAAAGATATTTCAATTCAATTTCGTTGACGATCATGACTTGCAACGATGACTGCTGATGCACAAAAATGTGGAATTAAAAGTATACTCTGTCTTTTATGGTGTCTTTTAACTACTTAAATGACTGAAACTCGGCAAACATATGTAGTTTTCACATTCTTAGGGGAGAGAACTATACAAAAGTTATTGGACCAATTTCTCGCTAATGTTCTCTCGTTTGTTCTCTTTTACTAATTTAAAACTGAAGCCATGTAATAAATATCTTAATAACCTCGTTTGCTCGGTCTGTCCTGGAAAATATTTGCCCGCGGTCTTTCGTACAGACCTCGCATTTGGTTATTAAGTATGCTTATAAGAGTTTCTTTTTGTTTTCTATTTTAGTTTTAAAAACACTTTCCTTGATATCCGGTCGCAGCACGATAAAGTCAAAGATAATTCTTTAAGTACCCACAGCGAATTTACATCCGCAAACAGATCGGGAAAGATTCAGTTAGTTTCTAACCAAAAGCTATTGACCGCGGCCCGAATTCATTTTTATGAATTCTAACATGTATTTGGTCTTTTTGTGCCTTCAATGTTTACGTTTCATTGTTTTTCAATAACTGAGAAATTTTTTAAAAAGGTAACTCTATAGAAATTAACTCGTAACTAAAAGTAATCATAAATCAGTGAAGTGCGTTCAACTTTAAATAGCTCGTAAGAAGCTGAGAACAAACATTTTTCAACTGAAGCCGTACAGAAACTTTTAACTCTGCTATTTGGAAAAGAATTTTCACGATTTGAAAATGGAACATTTCTTACGATAAAGACTTGCAATCAGAGTTCTGATTGTAAGTCCGTTCCTATACAAAAATAACTGGGACTGCATCACATGCTTATTAATTGCCATGGTATAACCATTTAATTTACTAACGAAAAATGCAAATTTTAATTATTGGACGGGATTGTGATAAGATTCCAGAAGAATTCAGAGCTGTTGCTGGTATATCTTATCAATATCATGGTAAACAAAGAGTTAATATATTCATAGATATTTAGTGTAAGAGATAGGAAAATGATACCAGTTTTTATTTTTCGACATTTCGGTGTCTTCATGACCCCTTGTCAAGTGAAAACTGAGGTTGACAAATGAAAAAAAAAAGACCATTGAATTCTCATATCAAGATAGCTATTAACAAAACGTACAGTTATGTAAATACGGTTTAGCCTCTACAGAGTTGCTTTGTATATTTAGAGAGGATAATTTATCTCTAATAAATAACATTTCAAAAATCAAACAGTCAGACTTGTTGTTGCACTTTTCTTTAGATCTTTAACTGGTTACTGATATTATTTATTTTATACAAGCTTCGATACTTGATATAAATTCTTTCTATTTTTATAAGAATACCGTTTATCCGGGCCAAGGGTCAATATTCTTATTTTTATGAAAATTTTAGGCTGAAAATATCCAGTCGTGATTTGTGGCTATAAATATTCTTAATTATAGGTTATGACATTTCAGTTCTAGTTGATGTCTTTTGAATGGTACATATTTTGTACTGCATCAATATATCACATCTTCCGCTCATCATTGAACATTTATTTAGTTATAGCTTGTGGAGAGTGTTCCGTGTGTTGAATAATTTTACCATTTAGAGAAACTGATATAATCTTATTCAGTTATTATAAAGTGAAAACATATCATTGTATTTTTGTATTTACAGATTTTCAATGCACGAAATTATATGTTTCAAAACTGATGTCAGCTTCAGATTTATTCGTAATAATATTCCTAAAACTTTCGCAAATTTCACTCTCGATATTCTTATTCCTATAAAATATATTCTTAGAAAAAACGAGTACTGTACAAGTTGATAGAATAAAAGACAAAATAATGAGTACGCAAAGAGAGAAAGTGAACTCGCTTAGTAGCCTTTCTCATCTTATTTTGTTTTGAGTTGCCAAGTGAATTACAATAACTACTAACCGTTGGGAGCAATGCTTAATACGCAAGAACATAGACAGAGATAGCTACTCGACGTTAACTAAGAAACGAGGAATTGTATCTTATCTGATTTTGTTCAGTATCAAAATTACATTTATAGTAAAATTTAATAGTTTTTTAACAGCACGCTCAACCACACTTAAAATTTTAAAAAATGAGCATATTCTCTCCCGGAATAGGATCGCTGAAGTTGCTTCCGATCCGTCAGCAATTACCTCAGTTGCATTATGTCATTTCAAACATTTCCGCTACAGTTTTATAGTCAAAATTGAGTGGGTTGCACTAATAATCTCATCGGCAATTTTCGCTGCATTTTGCACAGCCGAATATTTTCTAAACATATTTCAAGTCAATTAAGCAATGATTAGAAATTTAATCGGCGACTATTTGTAAGCAAGTATAAACTAGGCAGGAGTATTCTAGAAAGTATACCTGGCAAGAATTCTTTGACTTGCAACAACTGGATGCATGACGCGTGTGGCATCTTACCTTGGAATTTTTTTTTTTTTTTGCATCAAACACATATTCTGACTCAGTGCGGTAATGCAAATAACAAACTCATAAGAAGAGGTTTTGCGTTATTCATTTTCCATCTTCCAGCAATTTTTTAACAACTGAACATATGACCCGTGTGACTTTTAAACATCTTAGTTCAGAAAACCTTTTGCATCGAACATAATTTTTGACTCAGTGCAGTTATACATAAAAAATTGTGTTATTCATTTTGCTTTTTGTAACTTCCAGTAATTTTTAACGAGTGAACACATGACGCGTGCCTCTTAAACATGGCGGTTTAGAGAGAGTTGTGCATTGAAAATAAATTTGACTCAGTGCAGTATTGCAAGTAACAAACTCATGAGAAAACATGTTAAAAACCTTTTTCATTTCGCAATGCGTTTCAACAAACAAACTCTTCAAATAATTTTTTATCCAAACTGACAAAGAGAACACATAACGCGTACTGCATAAAAGAACTCTTCAGAAAACTTTTTGAAAAAATTGTCCTGACGCAGCTAGTGCGTCCCGTGACAGCATTTAAGAAGTCACTTAGTCTTAAATAAGTTTTATTTTAACTCACTTTATATTGAGTATCGTCTAACAAAACTCCTTCGATGATTTTTATTCAAAGTCGCTTGGCCCGGACAGATCAACCTGCTAAAAATAATTTGAACAGGCGGTATGAATATTGACAATAGGTTATTAGGACTTTTGTTCCTCTGTTAGAGAAAGAGGCGGAGCTTCGATACCGGCAAATTGATTCTGATTCACAAAGCATTAGCATGTGGCGCACTTTTTGAAAGATTTTGGTGCATTTTAACTTCAAACATATTTTGCCCTAGCAAAACCTCAACGGATTGAGCTGCAAGACGTCTCAAAATGCTCTAATTTTAATGAAGAACGAAAATATAACGAAAGCTAAGGATATAAACCCATTTCTTTGAAGAAATTTTTGTTTTAAGTCAAACCTCATACAACAATCTCCCGAATTTCCGAGGATTTAAGGCCAATTTTGCCCTAACTTGTTTTCCACTAAGATTAAAAAAGTTAAATTGTTTAAAATGTTTAGTCCTTTAACAACGAAATTATAACGAAAGTAATTCTGAAGAATGCACTACGAACGTAAATTTGTTCAGATTGTGAGCTCGGTTGTGCCTATTTCTCTCTTTGTGAACTCAAAAATTTGCCATATATCATGCAGCCTTTCATGACGTCAGATGTCCAGCAATTCTGCCTGGTGAGAAGCCTGCAATAACGCGGCAAGCATGTGTAGTTTTCACAGTCTTAGGGGAGAGAACTATATAAGAGGCTCTTTTAATTTCATCTTAACCAGTTAACGGGTCAGATATATATATTTTTAAAATTCGACTTTATACAATCGCTATACGTTACAAAATATGAATTCTTAGAATTTTATAAAACATGCACGCGTTCTCGGTGAGCTCGAACACTTTCGGACAGTAAATCAGTTGTAAAAAGCACAGAGAATGTCTATTTGTGATGCTGCCAGCGGTCTGATTGTAATTCTGTTTCTATACAAAGATAGCTGGGGCTGCCTGTGTATCAACAAGCTTTACTGTCCCCAGTCGATTCTTGCTATGTCCACTCAACCTTTATTTGCTCACTAATAATCTTCCTCCAAAAAAGATATTAGTCTTATTTTTTTTTCTTCACCTCTATAGCGTGTGTATATTTTTCACATGCTTGATCTGTTTAACCCAATACTTATTTTCCGATTTGAATAATGCTGTTGAACGGCGAAAGATAAGTTGAAACTTTTTTTAACGTTTTCATTGTAAGACTCGATGGTTAGGGTCGGGGAATTGAATGCGCAAAGCCCAAGTTCGAATCGCCGACTTGGATACTGAATAATTAATGATTTTGTCCTCAGTGATCAAAAGAACAAATTTACCACGCTCTGCAAAATAGCTCTACCAGTTGCGATTCTTAAATAGTAATAATTGCTTTTAATTAACTAAAGTACGTAAAAATACACAATTGGAACACATTTAATTGTGCTGCGTATTTAGTCCGCAGTGCCTATATATATACTCAACGCCGGCTGTTGCGTGGGTAATTTTCTTATATTCAATATACATGTTTTAAGTTATTTTGTTTGTTGATTAGATTTTTTGTTTTGTGTTTACGCCGGCTTTCATAGGAAACTAAGAACATTCCTAAGATTTCTCTTAACAATTTTCAAAGTGATAAGAACAGACTCCATTTTATAACAAACATGTATCTTTGTCATTACACTTTCCTGGTTAGCTTAGCTTCTAATGCATACAAGAAAGTGAATTTCACAATGTAATAATGAGAATTTAATATTGACTGTCTAATTTAGTGGTTCAAAGTTGGTTTTGGCCATCTAAAGTGGAGCGCTTCTTTCATTTTAAGATCTTTTCCAACGGAAGTATTATCAAGAACTTTAAAACAATGCACATCTCATTTTTCACACTCTCCAGATTTTGAATACTTTATTAAATGTGTTGAGTGGTGTTTAACTACTGGATGCCGTGGTCGTGAAATTTCTCGATATGGCTCGTGCAAAATGTGAAAAGATTTCATTGCAATAAAACAAACGTGTTTCAATTAGAAGTGAGAGTTAAGAAAAAAACATATTTAAATGATACTTTACAGTTGTTAAGGGAATTTTCAACTGATATTCCAGGCTTCTTACAAGAATATCAATTTGCTACCGCAGCAGACAAAAAACTTTATTTTTAAACTGATTTAAACGTTATAGCCTGATAGAGAGAAGTTACCATATATATTCTTTGGCTGTTTCTTATTGTTTTTGAAGTTTTGTATCATACAATTCAATAAATAACTTGGATAGGCGTCGCCAAGTATTCGGTCATCACTGAGTACCGCAGTTGTACCAAACGCGTAGGTGGTTCTCGTTATGTATGTTCTAATAGAATGATTTGCAGAGATTATGAAATGCAAAAGGAATCTTCAGAAATACATAAAAAGACTTGCTTATCTTCAATTTTTGTATCAAAAGAGGTTAAAACGTTGAGCACACTTACTCGTTTTACATATCGGTAAGTAACAAGCTGTGTATTCTTAATCGAAGCAGAAAAAGTTTAAAAGTATTAGAAAGATGTTAGTTTTGGTAAGTTTCACAGATATTTTTGTAGGATCGTTCAATACACTTAGCTATTATTTGCCGATATGAGTATATATACAAGAAAATCTGTAATTATTTTGCAGTTGTTATTTTGTATACTTACTTCCTTGATCATGGGCAAAGAAAAATCTTTTCAACTTGTTAAATTATTACAAAAAATCTATTTACTAGCCGAAGTTACATTTATCAGAAACGGCATTTTTTTGTCAATGCTCGGTATTTTTGAAAACGTTAACCTCGTGTGTTTCTGGTTTTGTTTTTATTTCTACAACAGTATTAAATTGAATGGAAAAAAAATTTTTTTAAAGCTACAGGAAAGGTTAGGTTTAACGGTACATGAAGTTAAGTAACAAAGAAGAAACAAGAATTGTACCTGCAACTTAGAGCTACGAATCCAACGCATTGCTGCATGTTAGGTTAACACCTTAAGACTTGAGCTAGCGCTATGAAGTCACAACCGTTGATAGCAGTTCAGTTATATAGTTTATAACTGATATGTAATATTGGTTGTTTGTTTCTGTGTGCATTCTGACTTGCCGTATAGACTTAATATCAGCCTTTGAAGAATTATAAAGCTCAAAATGCCCTGAAAATTAAGAATTATTTGAGAATCAGATTGATTTTGCTGCACTTTTAAACCATTTTGGTGCACGCGTTCTAGCAAGTTTAATAGTTATTGTGAACCAACTTGCTCATTTAAGATGAAATCTTTGATTTTTTTTGTTAAAAATGTTGGAGTTGAGATTTTTTGAGATGGTAAGGAATTTTTTACCAGAGTTCAGTTGCCATTGAAGATATATACTTTTACTTTCTCCAACATAACTTCCTTAAAAGCGTAATTGAAAAGTTTTTCTTAGTTTTATTCATTTAAAATGTCTCCTTGTTCCAACCGTTTCCCTAAAACGAATATTTTTAAAAAGCATCTTCAGACTTCAGTTTAACGGATTATCAGTTTGTAACTCACTTTTAAGTTTTTATATTGTTTTTAACTCGGGCTTCCTGTGCCGATCTACATTTCTGGTTATAAAGCATATATTCCTAAGAGAGATCGACATGGTTTGTGCCGTTACGACTTACGTCGAGACGTAAATTAAACATCGATATCTTTGTCAGATTTTATACCTTTCAAACATTCCTAAGCACAGAAGTATGGCGTGCCGATTGTTTCAAAATTATCTTTTTTTATCAGCCATCAGCTATCGCCCTCTTGATCAGATGTTCATAGGTTTTCTCAATCAGTTAGACGCAAAATTCAATCAGTTGTAACATTTTTTGATCAGTTCGGTTTCTCAATCAGTTAGACGCAAAATTCAATCAGTTGTAACATTTTTTGATCAGTTCGGTTTCTCAATCAGTTAGACGCAAAATTCAATCAGTTGTAACATTTTTTGATCAGTTCGGTTTCTCAATCAGTTAGACGCAAAATTCAATCAGTTGTAACATTTTTTGATCAGTTCGG
>JANCMA020413287.1:0-11096 GCA_024336925.2 Zoanthus solanderi
GATATCTAAAAGGTTCAACAATGGCAGTGCACTTTGTGTGTTTTTTCCGTACATAGTTGCAAAAAATATTATCCTTGAAATATTATTTTGCATGGTTTGCAATTTGCTTATGTGTGACTTGAATGTACTTCCCCATGCAACAATGGCATATGTTATATAGGGATAAACTATATTATAATATATTTGCCTTTGTTGTATATATATAATAAATGGAGGGAGTAAGAGTTAAAACCCGGTGGGGTTAAGACAAAACACTCGTACACCCAGGTATACTTATAAAACAAAGGAAATAGTAGAGAGGGAATATGACGTGTAATGTAAGGTAAAGTAGTGTAATAACAATATTTACAATGATGAGAATAATAAATTTACATAAATACTTACAATATATTAACTATAAATAATAAGTCACTAAGAAATAAGGAAGTGTTTGAATTTTTTTTCTAAATGTTAACTAATTAATATTCATTAAAATGGGACCAGAGAAAAAAGTCCGGATAATTGAATAGTCCAGATAATCGAGGTCCGGATAATCAAGGTTCGACTGTAGGAGGTTGCTCGTCAGCAAAGTCTCACTTAAACCGCCCATCTTATCTCTTATGTCAGGTTACGGTAACATTTCACCAGTAACAGCATGGGGTAGAGCCGCCTGTGTCCTCTATGCGCTTATTGGAATACCGCTGACCCTCATGGTTCTCGCAACAATTGGAAAAATCATCAACATCTATCTCGATGACTTCTGCAAGTGGCTGGTTGTGAAAATCCGCCATTTCTCGGGTTACAAGTATGAAACCACAGACGACATAGAAGCACCCTTGTGGATCGCCCTACCAATAATGTTTGTTTTCCTTGCTCTGATGTCATCCGTGTACTGCGCTTTAGAATCATGGAATTTTGGCACTGCTCTATATTTCATTGTCATTACCTTCACAACCATCGGCTTTGGAGATGTGGTGCCACAAAGTAAAGCAGTAAGTTTTTTTACTAGTTAATTGAAGGCTCTTGGAATTCCAAGAGCTCTAAAGGATTTTTGTCTTGTCGTCATACCTGTTTGTTTCTATACTTACTCTGCATAGTTCTGGAAACTTTTTTATTTTTGAGATTTAATGGTTCAGACCGAAAGAAATCAATAAAAGTCTGCAAATTTCTCCATTAGAGAAAAAGTTTGGCAATTGATTGCCCAGTTGTTTGACGTGCTAGCAAAGTTTGACCTTAGCTATAGTGTACATGTTTCAGGACAGTACTGTGCAGTAGCTGGGCAAATGTTTGTTTCCTTGCCAATTTTTGAATTTATCATTCTACTCCTAATAAAGGCATAATTTCAACTTGCATGCAATAATTTAAAAAATTATATACTGGCTTCCTATTCGTTCCCCTTGGAGATTTTTTTTACTGATTATGAGAGCGCAGCTCTGATATCGGGCCAAAGCTGTTAAGGTTCTTCACCCTATACGCAGTTATACACTACAGGAGTTAGCCACTATACAAATCCTTATGAATCCACATGACCTCGGGGCGCAGCACTGAACTACTTCTATTTTGGCTGAGTATTTGTTGTTCTTGCTCAGTTTTTGAGAACTTCAACCTGAATAATTGTTGTTATGACAACTCTAAGCTTTGGTACAAATCACAATAATGCATTCCGGGCGGACTACATAACTCAAGAATTAACACGAAAGTAAAATAATTTTTTTTAGATATATGCTAAAAAAGTAGGGATTTTTGGTCTCGGTCTGCCTACTTTATACCGCCATTCTCCTTCTCCCCCCCGTTATTAATACATATGAGTGGGGCCCCTGGGTGCCTGACTGTACTCCCCCTTTGGCTTCAAATTCCCCAAACGAGGCCATGAAGGCTATTTTGATTGCAAACCAAAGAATTAATAAATGGTTATACTATATACTGTTGATAATTGAGTTCGAGCGAAGCGAGAACGCATACTAATAATGTCGATTTTTAGCCTATATATATATATATATAGAAAAAGCTCGATGCCATCGTATTTCAGGTCTTTTGGAAGGAAGCCTCTCTTTCATGTTATCGTAAGCCAGTTTAAAGTCTCAGAGCCGTGGGTACTGTCGGGCTAAAGGGCGAGATCCCGCGAGAGATCCGTAGCGATAGCTCGATGCCATCGCATTTCAGGGTCTTTTGGAAGGAAGCCTCACTTTCATGTTATTGTCGGGCTAAAGGGCGATATCGAAAGAAAAACTGTAATAATTTCGAAAACTCCAACCAGCTAGAACGCAAACTTGGCTCTTTTTTTTATTCGGCTACCTTATCTAGACAATTCTTAACAAAATAGAAAGGCCTCGAACGCACTTGTCTAATCTTTGATTACCACTAGTATAATAGAGTTATAGCAATAAGTCAAAGTGTAAAAAAATGTTTGTCTGTAAAGTATTTTTTCAACCTCGTTCCCAGGACTTCTCCTTTGGCTTTTGGGTTTACAACCTCGTACCCAGGTTCTTTCTGGGTTTGGGCGAGAGAAGCCAAGGGAGAAGCCCTGGAAGAGTTTTTTTCCGTTTGAAAATGCATTTTTAAGACTTAATTGCTGTTTCAGGGCATTTGGATCAACACTACCCTCCTGTACGTTGGCCTGTCAATCATCTCCATCATTATCAACTTGTTTGCTGCCAGCGCTTCCAGGCAAATGGAGAAAACTGGTAGATACTTGAAATTTCTACAGACATTTACAGAGAACGAGAAAAGCGACGGCGCTCCTCAAACTGGGCAAATACAGGAAGGAACCGGCAAGCATTTTACTCCATTCAAGTTCAAACACTCTCCACAGTGGCTCAGTTCTCGTCTAAGAAGAGAAAGCGAGGAACGCGTGGAAATGGAGGTTGTTAACAAGTCAAATGAAGACAGAGCGGATGTGTTTCCCAGGGGTGGATTGGGTTACGAACCTGTCGCTAAACCAAGGATGAGCAGCGGTACTGACGAAAAGCATTATGGTGCTATACAAGAATAACCAACTTTGGACAAAGTACCATTTCTGTGAACGGATATATAAAACTTTGCGAGCCAATCAATTGTTACAAAAAACACAAAAACTGCAATTTTAAAGCGATACGAGTTCAAATTCTATAACCATAGAGCGGATGGTTAAAGTGGGTGGGTTAGGGTTAGGGTTAGGGTTTTCACTTGTGGGTTTTCTGTATATATACAATGTACTTATCCTTTTAATGGTTATGGCAAAACTTAAAAAATTAAAATCGATTACGAGTTTTCTTTATGGTGTAATTTGCGTTTAAGTTCTGAAAAATCACTTTCGGATTCACCTTGACCGAGCGATGGGAGGCTGGGAACTACCATATTATTTTCCCGTCCGTGACGTCAAAAGCAGAATTTAGTAGTGAGGGACCGGTCTTGCTTTTATATATCTGACAGAAATTAAGTTCCAATCTTTTTTAACAAATAACATTTTTACTTCAAACAACTTGCAAACTATACATTAGAAAATTTGGTAAGTAAACAACATTCAAAATTATAGATTTTAGTGTCGCTATGGAAGCAAATTCAGAAAAGGTTTTTTATTTGTTTGATTTATTCGTTCAAATTATGTTAATTTTTTCCCAATGCCAAAATTATAGCAAAAAAAAAAAGTTGTTCCAAAAAATCCATGTTACCGTGCTCTATGTCAAAACAGAAAATGGTTGCCATGACGAAAGAAACGCCTATTACACCCTTAAATTTATTCAATGCAACGAAAAAGTTGTAAGCTGTACCATATAATGTGATTATGGTGTAAAACCTAAAAAATATTGGCATTGGGAGCCTCACTGGGTAAGATAGAGTTAAAGTAAATTTATTGTTTCGGCGAGTATTGTTGAGGGTGTGTTCTTCTACAGTATTCTCCTTAGCATCGCCTGTACAATCGCTTAGGAGGAATGATTGCTACAGGCGGTAAGATCTTTACCTCTCAGCCACAAGTCCCGAGTTTTGAGCCCAAGTTTAATCATCTTTCCACTTTCGAGGTCGATGAATCGAGTACCAGCTTCTGGAAGCAACTAACCAGCAACGGCCTGCAAAGACCTCAAACTTAAGCACTTGCTGTTGCAAAAGCTAGTGGCAGATTGTTTACAAGACAGTTCATTGTAATCGCTGACAAATTCTGAACCTTTGTAGCTGCGAAAATACAAATGCAATTACATAATCACGCATGCTCGCTAAAGCGAAATTCTTTACGAGTCTAGTGGCCCATTAGAACAAGCGCTCATATTTGGACGTTTCTGCAAATAGCATGAAACCTTGCCACTCCCAATGAACGGGACACTAATCCGTTGCAGGTTGCTCTCAGTAACAGCTGATACCCCATTTGTCGATCTTCAAGGAAGGAAAGCGAAGTCATCTTTTACGAAAAATGTCACAAAATTTGTGAAATCTCTAAAGGGCCGGGGTCGAACTCATAAACGTTTATTCAAAAGGAAGAAAACTTAGTAAATGCGCAAAGGACGCCATAGTTCCCGCTTACTTTCAGCAGAAGATAAAATCCACCACGCAAAGGCCTTTTAGAGGAGTATAAGGGGGCACTCCTGCCAGCCTAAACAGCACTGGTTCATAAGGTGCCAGTTTATCGTGCGTTAGGTTCGGGCTCAGTTCCCGGCCCGACCAACACTCAGGGTCTTAAAATAATTGAGAAGGTGCTGCCTTTGCTCTAACATCTGCAAATGATTAGATCTTCGCACATTCTCGGATAAGAACGTTAAACCAAAGGCCCTAAGAGACATATCTGTGTTTATGTGTGTCTGTCTGTCATGTAAAAGGTTTCCGTTCACCTTAGAGTGGTAAAGATGTTGTCCCCAATTATTAGGCTTTTGGCCAGCTAAATAAGACTTGACACCTAAAAAAGGCGTTATTATTATTATTATTAATAATAATATTATTATTATTATGTTATATTATTAGCACTGTACATTTCGTACATTAACCCTTGGTTGAGCAACCTCATCCGGGGCATTAAAGCACGGTTACTTCAGTTTCATGTAATAACGACACAACACATTTAATTTCAGTCTGTTTAATTGGACTCTGTCCGTAACTAAATAACAAGGGACAACAGTTTTAGTATACCCGTGTTTTGTGCGGCTTAGAAGTACAGATACGCAACAGCCTGGGCTTCAAGTCAAATTTCTTATCAATTCACTCCTCATCTGATATGCCGTCTTTTCTAATTTCTCTAAAACCTAATTGAAAAATATATTGTAGCAGCCAACTCGCACAAAAACTTTAATAATACCCAAACTGAGATAACTGTAATCAAAAATGGAATTTCAAAAACTGGTCCATAACCTAGCTCCGATTCCTTAAATAAGATCATCCCAAACACTTGATCAAAGATACTAATTAAAGTAGGAAATTTTCAATACATCATTACAACGGCTGTAATTATTACCGATATTGTTATCTCTACATGGGCAATCTATTTATTTGTTAGCAGGTAAGTATAAGCTGACGAGTTTTGACTGATAAGCTCAAGAGAAAATCAGTTTTCCTTAATCAAGAAAGTTGTTTTCTTCGAGTCTTGTTACAATATGGACAAGCATACATCCAAAACAGAAAGTGGGACGCCCTTTTTGGCAAATAGAAATGTTTTGTTGGAGCTAGACAGACCTATAAATCTTGTCCTACCTACTAATAAATAGTTACCCCTTTTGTAACTAATATTTTTCTCGTTTAGCTTTAAAAACCGTTTTCGAACCTTGCCTGAAAAAATAACCTGACTGTCTTCTATATACACAACTATAACCTAGAGCAATTACAGGTAGTCAACATTTCAACGCAATAAAAAAATTCTCCTTCGTTTCTTGGCATCCAATCAATAACTATAAAAGCGTTTACTTTTTATCTATTTCTTCCAGTGCGAGTTCTTTTTCTTGTTAAGTTGAAGCGAAGTTAGAAGAGTCGACTGGTTAGGAAACATGATGACTTTCTTTGCTATATATTTTTGTTCTCCTTTTCCCTATTGAAATATGACGTTGACCGTGCACAATTAACAAAAGGCTTTGAGATGTAAATGAGGAAACAGCCAATAGACTAATGAAGAATCACACCTAGAACAAAAGAAATGAAACAAAGAAACATTGTAATCTTCCTTGTAGTTTTCTAAGTTTCTTAACCAGTCCATTCTAACAGCTTTGGTTGAAGTACCCTAAACAAGAAAAATAAGTCTTTTTATCCACTTTCTGAAAGATATAAGAATCTTTCAATGAGCTGTAACGCTTTACTCTTCCAGAAACAAGTATTTAAAAACTCCGATGGTAAGACACAATCATTAACTGGCATTTTAACCAAAGACTTTTATGCCGGGTTTTTTCCTCTTAAGACTGAGACATTGGCTTCCGCAGCTCCCAGGGTCCACCTGAAGAAAAAGAAATCACACACAGTTTCGAAACATAAAAAGTACTGCAAACTAGGAAAAAAAAAAGAAATAATAAACAGGTTCACTAAAAGAAAAACATAAATACGTTAAAAACTAATATCGTAATAAACACAATGAACACAAATCAAATCCAAGCAAAATATCCAAAAAAAAAGAAAAAAAAAATCGCAAATAAGATAGCCATAAAACTGAAAAAAAATGTTAACTGAATATTTGAAAATGGAGATCAAAAATAATATGAGCAGCGTTTAATATGTCAAAGACAACGAGAGAAAGACTGGTTTTAAATCTGTTGAACGTTGACAAATGAGCTAAGTGTCCCATGAAGCCGACGCTTAACTACGGTCTTCTTGTAGGGTTAAGCGGATGAGTGTTTGACTAAACAGTTGCAAGTTAGTTCCCCGCAGACGCTGGTACTCTAGGCTGCGAGGAACGAAAATCATGAATGACGGCTTACAAAAACAGGAGCAACGACAACGGCAGTTGCAGTTATTTCCTGTCTAGTTTTTTCGTTTTGATCTTTCATGTCGAATTTTTGCACGAGGTTTGCGAAGAGGAAAAGTTGAAAGGTTTAGTCTCGGAGGTATAAATAAAGAGGGACTGTAAAATGTTTTTGTTCGAGTTTCACGTTGTCCACAAAACGCGTAGGTTCATTACGCGGCGTATTAGTAAAGAAGACGGTTAACATGAGGTGAACTCGTACATTTGAACATGCAACTATTAAGTTCAATAACTAAGATTATTTTTCTTTGCTGTTTTCGTTGCAGTTTTTTTTATCTTAAGCTCTCTAATAAATTGATTCCGACGGCCAAAGTAACTTTTTACAACGAGACCATGAGAGTGAGAAGTCAAATTTTAATGATCATCCAACTAGATGGAAAAACGTATTTTCTTGGACCGTGGCGGACAAAGGTAAGAAGACCTTCAGTCCTGTAGAGAATTAAGAGGCAGGATTTGCAATATCTCACAAGCTGGGTGATGACGGCGGTTTGGTTGGCGCTGTAGTTAACTGCTTCGGCTGTCTTCCAGCCCCAAAGTCCCGGGTTCTAGCCCAGGTTTTGAACACTTGTGCGACCTTCTTTTCCGCCTAAGCTAACAGCTTTCTATCCTTCCGAGGTCGGAAAACGAATACCAGCATCTGCTGGGAGCTAACCTGCGATCGATTAGTGTCCCTTGCTGGAAGAGTTATAGACTCTCATCCACTTAACACAAGTGAAAACAGATATAAGCGCGGGCTCCATGGGCTTATAAAGAATTTAAATAGCTATCTAAGCGGGTGATACAATGTCTTGTCCTGCACTGCTCATCCTACGTACGTACGGGTCATGTATGAGCGTGAATTTCCCCCACTTTGCTTGTGACTGATTGTGCACATTGACATGTTAGTGTCGAAAAAAATGCCCAAAGACGAATGAGGTCGAAAAATAAACCTAACTCAATTCAAAGTTGCATACTGCGAAAGCAGATGTCGGAAAATGCTGTTTAAGCGAATGGCCGAGCAGGACTTACACAGCAGAATTACGGCACAAAATGAATGCATGCAGATTAACAGTCACGATGTGTTGTTAACAAAAGGCATTGTAAGTTGTTTTAGATACTAAGCAATGATTATTGGTCAAGAGGTTAAACTTAAGTATTAATATTTAGAAGACAATTAACGATTTTGTGTTTATTTTTATTTAAAACTATTAAAGTTCAAAGGGATTGCATTTGTCACCTGAATGTTAATCACGGTACTGGAAACCAAACACTTCTTCACGAAATCATTGTTAAAAACAAATATTTTTGTTTGAAACCTAAACAAACTGATTTACAAAGCAAAAAATGTTAACCACAGATACGAAGAATGGATTGGTGTCAAAAAATAACTTAAAAAGCTCTCGCTGTTTTTGCAACTGTGACGAGAAAGTTAAAACATGGGGTAGCGAAACGACAGTTGAACGATGAAAAAACTGTAATATTTCAAATTTCAAAACAATAGAAAAAAATAGCAAAACTTAGGTTTATCACTATATAAGGAAGATTATATGTATTGAATGATGAGGCCATCACGATATCAAATTTTTAACTCATTTTGGTTCCAGTAAATTATAATTTGTTTCTAAGTATTTTAGAAGATGATTAAGCATTAGAGATGCAAAACTAAGTCACGACGAGATATAGCCAACCGTGGAGGACATATACAAAGTATGTGACAACGTTTTGATTTACTTTTCAGTAAAAATCTGAAAGGTAATAACAGGGATCAGTGGAAGGATTGTGACTGCTGGTTTTTTAATTTTCAACAACTTAAGTTCAAAGAGAAAACTGCATTATTTTAAACATTTTAAATAAATAGTAAGGTTGTGAATAGGGGTTTTATACACGGATCAGTAATAAGTTCTCATTCCATGTCATTCGAGAACAATTTCTTTATAGTTAGTACACAGTACACACTAAGAATCCAAACAGGGCATTGAAAATCAGCTAAAACGGGGGCAGTTAAATTGTTATATTCGTGCGCCTTTTCGAAAAGACATTTTCTGAACGCAAGACTTTCTATGGAAGATTACAACCGAACGTTTTCGAATTATAACACAATCGATACCTAACGGTATTAGTTGAGTAGCTGATTCGACTAACTTCACCAAGGTATTAAGATTGAAAACACGGAAAATCTGCTGCATGTAGAAAAGAAAAAGACAGAGGCCCACGAAAATGGCTGTAAAGCTGGAATTCCAAGAGACTGGGACGGATAGAGCGTGCGCGCTACACTTAATGGCGAGGCTACAAAGCTTGTAATTGCCGTTTCATTCCGGTACGAGATCTTTTTAAATTTTTTCATGTTAACAAGTTACTGAACTTATTTTCGTTTCGGAATGAATCTCGATCCGGTATCATGTAAACACCGCCTTATTTTCGTGGTGTGGAAAACTGAAAAAGCTTGAGTTGCTAAAAAGATGTCTTTTTATCCTTGCGATTATAATTTTCTTGCTTCATATATCTGCTGCAATTTTTATACTTTAGGCTCCTTTCTGCTAAATCATCGAAGATTCTCATCCGGAGATATTCTACACTAGTAACGCGCTATTACAAATCAAATATTTTTAAAGCAGCAAAAGACTGCAAATCAATTATGATTAAAATTCGCCTAGATATGGTCACTATTCTCCGCAGTCAAATAAATTAATGTAAATAGTGAAATTAGAATTGAATCATAAGAAACACGACTTATACCTAAACCGGGCCATTCACAGAACACATCAGTTAATTATATTTTGGTTCACAGAAAGCGAAATATAGATATCCTCGGATTGTTGTGGTTAACAAGTTATAAAATAATAATTGAACTTTATTGACGTACATAACGGAGCAGATTTCGCTTATGAGCAAAGAATGGTGACGCTTTGCATTTAAATGAGAGAGAGATAAATATTGTCTCCAGCATAAAATGAAAATTTGTGAAAAACATAAAAAAAAATGAAAATATTGCTAAAAACAAAATCTGCTCCGTTTCACCGCATGCTTGTTAAGTTGTCGTTACTGAGAAGAAAACAGCAAATGATGGCGAAGATCTGTAGCCGAATTCTTTAAAAATCTGAAACGCGGTAATTCTGGGCAATCAATGTCTAGAAGACTCATCATATAAGAAACCAAATAAAACCCGGTATCCAGAAAGAACCGCAACTGAAGGTAATTAGATAAAAAATATTTTGGGCCTTTTTTTGGTTTTTACAAGAACTTTATTTGTCAAACCTAAATATAAACTTCTAAAATCCTAAATAAGTAATCGGTTCTAAGTTCCTCCTAGGTGAAATATTGAGCGTAAGAAGCGCTCTAGTCCACGTAAAACTATCACAAAACAAAAACTGTGATTGAGAAGGTAAAAACTAAGCAAACAATCAGTAAAAAGGACCATCTCCCGTTCGTAGTAGGATCACTGACGATATTTTTAGACTAGTCTCTCGAGCATACTGACAAAAAAACAAGCGATGCGATACACGTCATGAAGAAAATGTTTGGTTTCCAAGGTGACGCTTACTTCATGAGTGGCCTGGCCTACCGTCAGGATTAGTGGTCAAGTTTTGTGTGGAAGCTGAACGACGATTGGATCGGTGCAAGGAAGAATACTCTGCCTCCCGGCCCGAAATCTTGATTGGGGCACGGACCATACCATCAGGCACTATAGGAAGTTTCCTGCTTGAACCTGAACTGCCGCCATCACTGCTGGACACCATGTTCAACTTATCCACACTAGCACTGCCAAGGTACGACGAGCGGTCCTGGTGACTGCGCTCAGAGACCGAGGTTGAGCTGCCACGCCTTTTCTCTTCGGCAAGAACTCCTCCGTTGAAGCTGTAAAATGATAGAACAATAAATAAGTTAAAATCTGTTTTAGACTGACTGCTACGATAAAGTGAAATCCAGCACGCCGGAAAAACAAAACAACTTTGAATCGGCACAAAGCATGGAAAAATACTCGAGTTTTCCTATTTCAAAGAGAAAATTTCTCTGATTTACATTTGAACCGGATGTTCTTTTGATGACACCCTTACCAACTTGCGTCGCAACATTGGGATGTTGATTGACAGTTTGAGAAGAGATACCGTTTATGGCAAAATCCCACAACATCTTTTTGTTTTAGAACATTTATTCGTTTTAGAACATTTAGGAACCTAGTGAGGTTCCAAGGAGTAGAGATAACAGGACTCAAGGTCCTATGCAAGGATCTTAC
>JANCMA020413387.1:0-11095 GCA_024336925.2 Zoanthus solanderi
AATTATTTGTTTGCAGTGTTTTATTTTTGTTTGCAGCAAGTTATTTTTTGCAGCATGTCCCTTCTGGGCCACCGTATCATTACCATTGCTCCTTGTTTCTTCCAAGCCCCAGGTCTCAACAAATTCCCCTATATTTCCCTTATATTTGCCTCCAGGGGGTAGGCCAGTGGACTGAAAATCCTGTAATTTCCCAAAACCCCAGAGGAAAGTTATGGTGTGATTCTCGCATAATTGCTCTAGTAATTCCACCATAAGTCCCCACTATCCCTTGGGGTTAGGGGGTGGGGGAAACAACCGACTAGTGAATTACGAGCAAATACCAAATCCTTGGCTTGAGACTTTTTTTGGGGAAAATTTCTACACAGGAGCGTACTTATTTATGCATGCAAGCTCATTAGTTATTTATACATATCCTTTGTTCCTTCAACAATGGCTACTCTTGTGCGATATGCATACATATAAATCTACTTCTGTACAAAGAGAATGCATAATACACTTTGGAAAAAAATTATTTTTCATTCGGCTCTCGCTCTCGCTTTTTCTTGCACTCTCTCTATTCCTCTCCTTCCCATTCTCTTACCCAGTCTTCTCACACACTCGGACTCAGACTCTCTCGTACTTGTCAGATTTTTTCTTTTTTTCTCTTACCTGATATTCAAACTGCCATCCAACACATAGCCTTTGACTTCTCAAGCCTATAACCTACCTACTAAGCTAGCGAGCTAGCTGTTGGAAGGTAACCAACAAATTGCAATTCTCAATCCTTGTTTAAATTATTTTTAAAAATATTCAGTAATCATCCAAAGCACAATAGCAATAATTAATCAAGCCATGTGGCACAAAAATATGACAAAAAAATTTACAAAATATTTTCTAAAATACAAACTAATTCAATAATTGCAGTTTTTTCACTTTTGCCTAACAAGTGTGACCGAATTCATAGTCATAAGCATAGGCAAAAATTCCTCTTAATTTAATTCCAGTTTCACGAATTTTAGAAAACCAAAGTGTGACCGAATTCATAGTCATAAGCATAGGCAAAAATTCCTCTCAATTTAATTCCAGTTTCACGAATTTTAGAAAACCAAGACAAGAATTAAAAGCAAGGTAAGAGAATTTTGTTCGATTTCTCAATTGTTAACTTTCGAATTAATGGTTCTACAAATTTTACAGCAGCTTGCAGATTCAAGTCATTAAGTCATTAATAACCAGAATACAGACAAGTGAAAGTAGCTTTATTTATTTTTCTTCTCGTTTGCTTACAATATTTTACAATCTTTCTCTAAAATACCCCCTACCCAAACCCTAACTCAAATCATTTGTTTAAAATACCTCTTGCCCAACCCGAACTCCTAATCCTAACGATTAAAAGTGATAAGTTTGTTTATATTACTTCTTGTTTGCTTACAATATTTTACAATCTTTCTCTAAAATATCACTTACCCAAACTCTAAGTCCTAACCCTAATGAATAAATATGCTAACTTAAATCATTTCTCTAAAATATCCCTTGCCTAAACATGAACTCCAATCCTAACGATTTAAAGCGATAAATTTATTTATATTACTTTTTGACTTTTGTATGCTTATAATGTTTTATGACGCTTCGTAAACACACAAAGTTAAATATAGAGGAACTGATGGTAATCCACTTCTTATATCTGTAACAAAATACTAAAATGTAAAACTTCAAAAAGAAATAAATGCTACAAAATATTTTACTCTAAACGACTTAGTGATTTAACAGGTGTGAACATATTGTTTTCACTTTTCAATAGAGCTGTATGCATAAATAAGTACAAAACAATATGGAAAAAATGCCCTTTTTTTTTGAGTATGCACACTGTGTATAATTCTCAACTTCCTAAACATTTTTTAATTCATGTTGATAAAACAAAAAGGCTGAGTGTTTAAAGTTAGTAAATATATGGCTTCAATAAGAATATTCCTGCAGATGTCTTATTTAACATCTCCAGTTGTAATTTGGTAAAATTTCCGTATTGGGGCGTACTTAATTATGCAGACAGTTTCTGCTTAAAAATCTCACCTATTTTCTATATAGTTAATGCTAACCCTAACTCAGCAGGACCCAGTATGCCCCAATATGAAAATTATCCCTGTAATTCAGCCAATCAGTTTCTTTTTAAAATAATGTGGATAGTATGTGCATTTTGATTGGTCTACAAGTGTGCTTTCATAACGTTATGAAGCACAAAAATGACGTGAGCAATGTGGAGCGCTCTATCTCTATTTTGAGAACTCTTGAGCAGGTGAAAACTTTCGACTGTGTCTTGGCTTTTCACTGATCTGCTCTTGAATTCTCCCAATCATTTGCTTCAGTTTTCACCAGGCTATAAAGGCAAGGAGAACATGTTTTATTTCTAAACTAATAATTTATGCACTGTTGCATTGTACAAAGGTCGTGAGTTCCATAATTTATGGTAAACTTATTTATTTTAGCTTCATCTGCAGGGTTCTCCCCAGAGCAGAGGTAGTAGAGTGGAGCCTTATTAATATTCATTAAGTTACCTCTTTAATATTCATGAAAATTTAAATATTAAGAATATGAATATTTATGAGGCATGAAACAAGCTTCACTAATTTACACAACACTCCAAAATAAAGTTAATATAAATTTATTGACAATAAAACCTGTTTATTATTTACAAAAAAGCTGAATGGAAAGTCGAAGTCAGTAAAATTGTTGAATCAATTGAATCATATTTTGATTTCTTTTGTTGCGGCTGGTGTCGAAGAAGGATTATGGGCTTGTCCCTCGATTGGATTTGTTTTTCCAGCGAGAAAGTTGGTGATAACGCTTTAATTTTTTCTTTTTGTTGCCATATTTTCACTCAGAGAAATCCTGATCGAATATGATGCAACTTGGCTTGTCTCGTGCTTTCGTTGCTATAACAATGGACATCATGTGACATGTCCTGTACCAAAAAAGGTGGCCTGGGGAAGAATTGAGCAAAATGGCGATCGGCCGAAGAAAAATCGTTTTGTTTAGAGCTTATTTCATAGGATTTTTTTAACAGAACTGTTTAGTTATCCATTTTTTTATATTTTTGGGAAAAAAGAGCAAAGCGGCACATGAATAAGAGCAGAGCGGCAGAGTTCCCCAGTACTGTGCTGTGGTGAGAACCCTGATCTCCCTCTCCTGCATTTTATTGAAAATATTTGGCATTTTCCAAAATAGCTACCAAAATAAAATTGTGTATAGTGCATTTTTAAATTTATATTTATGATGGGGATCAGGTTTAGAGGCAACAACATCAACCCATTGGTGCAGAGTTATTTTATTCTGACCAAGACTCTAATGTAAGATGGCTATCCAAGCACCCACACACTGAACTTTGAGCTGATCTGAGTAGTGTTTGTAGAGCTGTTAGTGGACTCTGAAGGTCCATTGTAAAGTTTATTGATTACTTGGGAGTGGAGGCAGAAGTAAAACAGGACTGATTCTAAAATGCATAAGAAATGAGAGGTGATGCATGTGAGTGGGAGACTACAAGTTAAAATGCTTTTGTGGACTTGTCATGTCTGTATCATCATAGTGTAGAAGTAAGTGGGTTGACATGGGTTAGGTTGCATGGATAATTATAAGTATAGGCCAGGAAAATTTAACCATTATCAGAAATCCTTAGAACCAGTGTGGAATGGGATTTACTTGACTGGGGGACTACAGTCCAAAACATCAATTAAATTCTTTTCACTATCATGGTGTAAAACAATTAAAATTATCAAATTGTTTCTAGTGAAGAAACACTGACACAGCATCCCATTTATTTCAAAGAATTTCATTGTTTGTAGTCTATATGATATTTAATATTTCAATTCTGTTTGTCTTCAAACTAAACATTGAAGTGGTGGGTTCCTAATCTCCTTGAATTATGCTTCACTCCAGTGGAAATGGGGAAAAAGTTTATCTTCTTGAATTTTTACTTTATCAGTTTACTTTATTGTACATTTCTTCATTTTTTATTTATTAGATATTTGTCAAAAGAAAAATTTCACCTTATTTTCAGTTTTCATTGCCTTTGCATATTCATTTAATCATGTTCATTAAAAATTTGTAATCTTTTATGTTCTATTTAGATGATATTCATCACCATATCCTGCAGTGAGATAAAGAAAAGAACGGAATGGTTTTGACTTTGAGGTACATGATAATGAAAGTTATTGTTCCCTTGACAATTCATTTTTAAAAAGTGTATATGACAGATTTCTTGTACTTATTTTTTGTTTATTGATGTACACAAAAGAGGAATATTGATTTGAAGATGACTGGAAAAAGTTATTTCAGTAATTTTTAGGGCATACAGTAAGAGACACTACATTTTACTTTAAAAATTGCACCAGTGACTGGGACAATTTTGTAGAGTTTACAAAGCATATTGGTCACAGGTTGTTTTGTTCCAGGGATATTGTTTCACCAAGCATAATTAAACCCATAGCAATGCTTGTCTTTGGCTTTAGGTTTCTCTTCTGTCTCTTTATTTGACCCGAACAAGAGTTCACAAAACAGCATTCTTTGAGCTTGTTTATTCACTTCAGGAAGTTGTTATTAGTCCTTTCAAAAACACGGCATTGCTATAAAAATGTCAAACAAGTACTTACAGGATATTTTTGCTGTGTACAATGTTGTTTCTTGGTTTCTTGATAAAATAACTGTCAATATCGATCTTTGCAAAGGCTTCATTATGCTGTGACAGCCAGTCAAACGCTGAGTTTTTGTCAGTTAGACAGCAAAGGGGTTCTGCTACTGTGCAGAGCTGTGGAAGGAACTTGGAGAGCTACAGTAAATAACTACTAGCTGAACACCTGTGGCGTCTGTAGGTTGGGGCATATCACTGATTGCTTTTGTTGGATCGGCCATACCATGACTTTGGAATTTTGTAAGCTTCGCTGTTTGCTTTTTAGTATTTCAATTTTTAGCTCATTCATGTGTATGCATGTGCAAGCAATGAATTAGTATCATGAGGGTGAAATATGATGTACGTGGAGTGTAGACTGAAATTTGTGGATGGAAACTGTGGACCATAGACGGAAATGAAAGTGGCCTCACTACCTTTCCCTGCTTTGGCTTAACAACAAAAGTGCAATTAATCTTCGATGTCGCTGCAGTAAGTAAGTGCAAAGATCAAGAATAGAGAATGTTTGTATGCTGTGATAAATAAATTTAAATATCAAGCAGAATTTTGCAACCTCTTGAAATCGCAATATGTTGTGAAATATTTTTTTTAAAAATAAATTATTGCCCATTACATGAATGAGCTGGCTCTAAGAGGTAGTCTGGAAAACCAAGGCCCGGAAAACCAAGACCTAAGACCTAGAATAAAAACCAAGACCTGGAAAACCAAGACATATATAAGAGATACATAAAAGATATGCAAAGAAAACTCTAATATATTGATGAATGGCCGATATGCTATGATATGTTGAGGCCGATACTGAAGAAACAATCTAGTATTGAGATTTTAAAACAGGCTTATGATTAAAAACACCAAATGAACAAAGACGTACAAAATATTGGTTCCTGTTTTCTTCGTGTGTGTTTCTGACATGCTATAAATAAAGATAATTATTGCTGTTTCACTGAAGTTGTCGAAATTAACGCGCTTAGAAAATTCCTGCGTAATAACATTAACGCAAATTTCTCAAGTTTGCGTTAATTTCATGATGCGCGAATTAGAATAGAACTTTTCATTGTCATTAAGTTTTTTCATTGTCATTAAGCAACAAGTTTTAGAACATTTAGGAACCTAGTGAGGTTCCAAGGAGTAGAGATAACAGGACTCGAGGTCCTATGCAAGGATCTTACTCCTGCCATTGATGAAACGACCATCTGGAACAACATGATATCAAACACTACTGTGGAGAAACATGGAACTCACTCGGTTAATACGAAGACTACTGGCCATGAAAAGTCCAAGATTACAGTTTGTTTAACTGCCACCTTCGACGGTGTGAAGAAAAAGCCTTTCTTTGTCTTCAGGGGTGCCAAGCGCGATGTTAAACGGCTGAATGAAGAGTATAAAGCCAGGTGTATTGTAACGAGTAGCGCCAGTGGTTGGATGGACGAACCCTTAACAGAGCAACACTGCCACGAAGTTATCGAAACAGTTACATTTTGCTCACGACGCTTAGTATACGTAGCGTGGGATTCATTCAGTTGTCATTTGACCCCTGGTGTAAAAGAGTTGCTCAGTAAAAGCAAAGTCGACCCGGTCATTGTTCCTGGTGGATGCACAAAATATATCCAAGCTCCTGACGTATCCTGAAACAAGCCAATGAAAGAATGTACGACACTTGGCTTGCGAGGGAGATCATGAGTTAACTGCTCAAGGTAATATGAGAGGGCCATCACGACAAATGATTGAATGGGTGCTTGAAGCTTGGAAAAAATTACCAAAAGATATTATTAAAAAATCGCTCAAGGTATGCGCCTTATCGAACAGTCTGGATGGGGCAGAAGATGACCAGATAATAGGGCCATTTATACCGTACCGGAGGAAATAAGACGCGTCTTATGTAAGACACGTCCTAAATAAGACGCGAACTGCACCATTTATACGTTCGTGTCCTACATAAGACTCGAATATCTCGTATAAATGGTTCGCGTCTTATTTTGATACAGCCATTTTTTTTCTCTGGGTGACTCGTCAACAAAATGACGATGTTACTGTTGTCGTCATGCATGTGGCACGCATGCGTACTTATAGTTCACGTCTTATTTAGGACGCGAAACCGTTTATACGAGGAAGTTCACGTCTTATTTAAGACGCGGACTAACTAAGAACAGCCGAAAATTCTGTTCCAAGATAAGAAGCGTCTTATTTAAGTCACAGCTAGTGGTTGCTAGGAAACGAAAACCCAAAGTGACCCCTGTTTTGAAAGGAAAAAACTTCATAAGTTCGTTGTTAACGACGGATAAAGAACAATTTTGGTATACAGGTGTCCTGCCAAGTTGTTTACTTGTGCATTAAAATAACATGACCAGTGACTGGTTATTGAAAAGTTTTGCCCGAATGGAATCCGATTGCGTGTTTAAACTTGGTTTGATGTCTCTTATGAATAATATTTCGGCATAAATTAAACAGAATTAAATTAAACAACAACTAATAGTCACTTTTCCTTGGGCCTTTTTTGGCACTCGGGAATATTTTAATTGTATATTTTATTGTTATTTAGTATATATATACCATTACTCCGCATCATTTTTTACTTGACAATGGCGTTAGCTAACGTTGAAACGTCGCGATATTTTTAACAACGTTTTGTAAATTTCTTAGATTTTTAAATTTTTATCAGTATTTTATGGATTTTTAAGGACTGTCTTGCGTTAAATTTCTGTTTTAAAGTATTTGTTTATCAATATTGGAAATCTGCGTATCCTATAAAAATTGTCGTTGTCATTGTGCACTATAGAATGAATAGTGAACAATTGAACAGAACAGCAAAATTAAGGTGCTTGACTTTAGGAAAAGTATATTTGAAAGAGGAAGTATCTTCTTTACATGATTTTCTTGCTATTCCTTTTTATATCATCCGTACACGAATTACAGGATGAGATATTGTGAGGGGGCTAAAATGTCACACTCGGTCTGGCAGTTAGCACGACTTTTAGGACTGGGGCGAACAATTTTAAAGAAATGCGGTGATAAAACATGGCGAATTTCTCTTTACAAAGGCTTTACATTTTGCTTTGAGTTTAATTTCTGGCTATGGAATCGAATTAGCTAAAAGCTAAATGCTTTACGAGCCTAGTGGCCCATGCAACCGGCGCTTATCTCCGGTTTCTGTAGGGTTTAGCGGATGAGAGTCTTTGACTCCCCCTGGACGGGACACTACTCCATCGCAGGTTAGCTCCCAGCAGATGCTGTTACTAATTTACCGACCTCGTAAGGTTGGATAGCTGAGTTGGCTTAGGCGGTAAAGAAGGTTGCACAAATATTCAAATCTCGGCAGCCGAGGATTGAACTGGGGACCTTGTGGTCGGACGGCAGAAATCTTACCAATTGCGCCAACCATGCCCGCCCGGAATCGAATTAGAATGGCAGATTTCGCAGATTATTTTCCAGCTTTAATGCTATATACCTGAAACGTAAACCGGCAAATTTGAACAAGATTGAGGTAAGTAAACAGTGGAGTTGGCTTCCAATGATTTTGACTTTTGTCAACAAATGGACCTTCGTTTCTCAGGCGAGTAATTTTTAAAGTGAAAATGGGAATGACACTGCAAAAAAACAATCGAATTAAACATATTAACGGCGGATCCAGAGAGGATCTTGGTAGCTTTTTTAAAAATGACAGGCTATCCATCCTTTGAATTAATAGTAGCAAAATCGAATCCAATTTCCGAGCTAGGAAACATTTGTGTATCTCTGGAACTTCTTCCTCTTAGAAAAAAAAGTTTTTGTACAGGAAAAAAAAGTTGAAAGTTGTAATAACCTAATAATCTTTAATGAAAAAACCTCGACATTGCATTTTAATTGAAAATGGTAAATGACTTAATCCACGGATGAGATAGCTCACAAGGAGATCTTTGATTGAAATTTAAACAGGAATATTGTTTTTTTTATCTTATTTGCTATAGTTATTTCATTGCATTTCTTCAACTAAACGTTATATCTAAATCAACACTGTGATATTCGCTAAACTGTATAAACAAGAATAAAGCAACTTTTTTCTTTGTACTCTTTTTGAAGTTGAGTACAATGGTAGGACGGTTAGCGAATTATTCACTTATAATGGAAAGTAATGTGTCTCGACTGGAAACCTCAAACTTTGCACTAAAACAGTGTCGGTTTTTCTTCTGAGAGTTAGTTCAAAGAAACCTTTTAAAGCTATACTTCAAAAGGGCAGAAACAACGACAAATCACCTTGTTTTTTCCGGTTTAAAGCAGCCTTGTTGTTCATTAGCCATTGTATAATGTTGCAATAAATGAAACCCTCTTTTTTTGAATCACCAGATAGTAAATGCATGAATGCTTTTCGTTAAAATGACCTTCAGGCTTGTTTGGTACGAAATGTTATCAGTGCCAGCGACGTATATTTTAATTCGGATTATTGTACAGTAAAAGTATGTAAAATGTTTTAGAAAATAATCTTTTAAACCTTAATTTAAAGACTGTTTTAGAAAGACCGCGTACAAGAATGATATGTACTACGTGGAAATTAACTTGTCAGTGAACCAATATGATTAGGAGTTCGAATTAAGCCAGGATCTACAACCGTAGACAGCTGTTTTGTCCTTATTGGGACTCGTCCGTTTGGTGTAGCACCAACACGAATGCCAGAAACTGTAACTCAATACCGATTCCAACACATCAAATCCGCCCAATGATGGAAAGTTTATTTGAAAAAACTACAGATTTACCAAAAACTAATGTTGTTGAAAAGCACACAACCAAAGCATGTTTTAAGAGAAACGGCATATCAGATCTAAGAAGACCTAAGGTGGCGATAAGTTTTTTAGTTTTTCATTTATTAGCTTTTTAACCTTAAACTGCGCAGGATACGCTTGAAATGCTGTAAAATATTTTACCACAATCAACATTTTGTATCCGAAGAAACTTAAAGCTTGAAGTGTGTTACACACGCGTGCTAAATTTTGAAGGATTTCAGTTTTGTAACTGCGGATTTGAATATTATAGAATGTTATCACTTAGCCTCAATATCAGCGACAGAGTACAAAGATTTGAGACACAGAACTCCACCCAAGCCTATATTTATAGTATATCAGACCTCGCCAATGGACGCCTTTGTTTAATTTCATTCGGAAGGCGCTAAGAATTTACAAATTTTGACTTACTCAGTAAATGGGAGATTCGTTTATTACTTTTTAACCTTGATCACTTTGCTTTAAAGCAAAATGTTTGTGCTTAGAAGTTCTACCGTCATTTGCCTTTTTTTAGGTTGGACGCGGAAATATTTTAAATGGCGTTGAACTACATGCTCGTGATCTTAAGAACCGTTAAAATTTAGCTTAAACTGAAACAGGCTGCTAAATGAAAGTCACTGACTTTAAAAATATGGAACGAAAGTTTCTTTTTGTAGGGATTCTTAGCTGAACCTGTTTGTTATAGCTATGCCATGTTGATACGGCCTAAAAAGGCCGAATCTGCACTCCATGACTGCTAGCATATTTTCAGGTAATGTTCGGTACCAAGCTGTACCGGTAGAAAGCTGTATCATAATAACCTCAATATTCACCAGTAATAAAAAACACATTATTGAGTCAAATTTATGTTAAAATCAAACCTATCAAGGTCCTATCCTGTTTATTAAAATCTCTTTGAAAACAGAAAAACTGAGCTTGGCATAATCAATGCTTTTAAAAACTCAAGACGTTTTGGGAAAATTAAGACCTTACAAGGCCTTAAATCTGCAGAAAAATGAAAGCCTGAAATTACCAGTCCCTTCCGGAACTCTGCATTTAATTCTCAGCTTTCTTTGATTGTGTTTTTAATCGTTCAGTCTCAAGTTTTACAATACCCAAAATTTTTTAGGTTAATTATACACGGAAAACTTTTTTTTTCCAGGTGATGCAATTAAAAGGAAAATCGGTTAATCGAATGGGTTTGTTTTGCATTCGGTTAAACAAATGTTAGGAATACGAATTGTTCTGGTACAATAGAAGCCAAAAAGAACTAGATTTTTTTAAGATAAATATTTATGTCTGATTAGTAATGACATTTTTTTAGCCTTTGATGCTATTTAGTAAACGTTGAAATTTGGGCGTAATTACCTTTTGCTGATTAATAGAACGACTTGCCCTTCTTAATCTTGTCACCGAGAACAACAACACACCAATGCGTCAAATATAAAGCATTACTTTATTTATGTGTAACTCCACATGAAATATTGAGTAGAAGAACACCGATTGGCTGCTAAAGTGTGCGCAATCAATCAGTCAATCAATCGATAAACTTTTAAATGATTAACCACGGGACAAAAAATCCGCCGGTATACGTTGGATCAATCAATTGATCATATTGGACTCACAAAGTTTTAAAACATAAATAAAAAAGAATAGCCAATACAACGTAGAATTTGAAGTTTTATAACACAATATTTCGGCTAGCCATACT
>JANCMA020413494.1:0-21012 GCA_024336925.2 Zoanthus solanderi
GCTTTGAGTTTTCAAGATCACAACTAATTAATATTCATGAAAAAATTGGGACCAGAGAAAAAAGTCCGGATAATCGAGGTCCGGATGATCGAGGTTCGACTGTATACCTATCCCTCAATAGCTTTTCACACCCGTTGTGGAAAATGCCTAGAAGTCTACTCTGACTAAAGATAAAGAACCCAGACTCACATTTTTCTGTCTCATTTTAAGTATACTAAACCACCCTCTACATAATTTTATCATCATAATCATCAATCCAATTTTGATCTGGGTTTATCCCTGTAAATGGGGGTGGTCTGATTTACCCCACGTTGACAGCGATCTCTCCAACTCCCACTCTCCATCTTGCTCAATTCATGGCATCCTTTTTCTCCAAACCAACACTCTTGTTCTCCTTCTCCACTTGCATCTTCCACATCATCTTTGGTGGTCCTCTCCTTCACTTCAAACTCCAACGCTTTTCTCAAAACATGCCCGTCATCCTTCCTCAACACAAGAAAACTACCCACTACATAATCTTTTGGTAAATTATTTATAGCTAATTGTATCTCAACAGAGGACTCCAGTTGGTCCAAAATTTGAAAGTGGTATAATTTCTGCCAATATATACTTGGTTCTTAATCAAATACCAGGTAAGTGAGTGAACACATCTAAGTGAAAGGTTAATGTTATGTGCAGCAAGGTTTAAGCCTGCTCTAGGAATTTAGAGAACACTTTGTCCCTTCAAGGCCTTTAGAATGATACAAAAAAACCAGTAACAGTTCCCCAAGCTAAGTTTTTTTGTAAGTTGTCTTTTGGCAACTTCACGTCTAAAAAGGTCACCATGAAGGGATACAATTTGGTCGCCTTTTTTTTAAATGAAAAATGTTTTTATTTTTTTGATCCACAGCCAATGTTTTCCTTTCCTTCTATTTCCAAATGATAAATAAACAGTCATTGTAACTATCTCCAAAATGGTCAACCTTCATTGTCCCAATATGGTCAGTGGGGTCCCCTTCATTTATATGGCAAAGTGATTGTCTGACAAAACTTGGTTCCACACAATATTTACCAGACAGAGAGAAATTAACTGACAGAATGGTCTCCTTGGTTTTTTTGCACATGCAAACCATGCAACTACATGCTGGAGTATGATAAAACTTGTTGCAAGGGGAACTGGTGAAATTTGTATTAAATCCTTGATGGTCTGTGAAGGCACTCTCGTACCTTGAGTCTTAGGAATAAAACTAATAGTCAAAATTTTAATATATACCTGTCAAGAACTCAGACAAGATGGCAGTTTAATCACAAGTGCCTTTATTGAGGAAAACTGCATGCCTATATAATATAATGCATGTGGGCTCATACACTTTAACACCACCCCCCTAAGTGCAATAAGTGATAGGAAAACAATGACTTGAATTATATTAAAAACTAATAAATGTGTGTTCTTCTAAGGAACTGCTGCTGGAGTGAATAGCTTGGCCAACAACAACAGGTTTTAAATTAGCTAAATACTATCACTAGTAACAAAATACTGCTTGTATCAGCATTTGAATGACAGGTTTAAATATAGCAATGACAGGTTTAAGTAGGTATTGTAACAATGTTCACTAACAGCTCTGTCAAGAACCATGGTAAAGGACTACCTCAAATGAGTTGTCAAGACGGCATCTACATGTGATTGACTTGACCAATAAATCATATGACCACAAATGAAAATTGCAAGGGACAATTTTGGTGCTGCCGCCAAATTTTAAGGGACAAAATAATGTGTTGCAACCTTGCACTCTGGATCAAACCCTGTTACAGTATTACAAGGTACATACAAGGATTTGGCCAGAACAAAACAGAAGGCAATATAATATGGTTGTTAATATTTACATTAAATAAGCATTAAAGCAGGGCTTGTGTTGCTATGTTACCTAACTTTATAATTTATCCTTTTCTTGTCATCAGGAAGTGGAGCTTACAAAGTTTTCCATCCACTATTATTTGGTAAAGTCATAGATATACTCAAGTTATGGCCTCAGAAAAAAGGTATTTGTAGGGTAAACTGAGAGTGTTTAGTGTTTCTATTTTGTTGAGATCTTTCCAAAAGTTTTGTTAAGAACATTTTATCTCATTACTGTCAATAGTTATAACTATTTTCTACGAAAGTATCAGATGAGTATTTGTTACAGATTTAACATACAATTTTAAACAAAAAAATTGAACAATTTGTTATTTAGAAAATTAATACAGGCAGTGTTTATGGAAGTGTTAACAGACTTACAGTAGTTGTATCAGCTTGGAATGATTGTGATAAAGAAGTTTTACTGCACTTATAGAAAGTTCTGGCAGGTAGTATGAAAACAAGAGCAGAGTGTTAGAACTAACTCTTAGAATTGGAGCAAGAATGGTCCTTATTCTCTGAAATATTTCCAAAAAATCCTTTTGCTACGTATATAATTTCATTTAGGGTAATCAACTTTTGTTTTTTTTCCATTTGTCCAATAAGAAATGATTTATTGCTTTATAATCATCTCTGCAGTACAGTCTTAACAAACAGTGACAAGTTGTGTGAAAAGCAACCAAGGTTCTCAGCACATTGTGCCATTGTGCATCAAATGGCAGCGAGTCAGTCTATAGCTGTGTGAAACATTTTTAAAATACACATAAAGCATTCATATGTACATGCAGTTTTACAATCCTGAGCGCAGCATTTTATGATTTTCTTGCAAGGTTTAGAAGTCTTGCTGGACTATTGCTTCAACAAAGTTATTTGTCCACAAACAGATTACACTTGGACGAATAGGTGACCGAAACTTGTTTTCCCCTGAATGATAAAACTTAAAGTGGTCATCTGAAGTGAGAGATAATTAGCAATGTACAGATCAGTGGCATCAGATTTTCGTGAGCTAAAGGTGCCATTCAGAGCAACGTAGATATTAACTATAACATTACTTAACTTTGGATGCTAGAAGATACTATTCCGGTTCATGAAACATTAGTATAAACTTCCTCCATGGGATCAATTTTTTGGAAAATTGAATTTTTAAGTTTAATGTTCTTCGGTAATTAAATTCTCTGGTCATCAAATAAACTAAACTTATTTGAAAATCAATAATACTCTTTTATTGCAAAAGTTTAATATAAAATTGAACACTATTAGGGGCAAGTAAGCGGAAACGTAAAGAAACACGAAATAGAGATGAAGCTACTTCCAGCCAACAGATCAAGTCACGAAAAACAATGCAGAGTTCTCAAAGAAGAGGTAAGTTCTATATGCAGTATGGAAAATCAATGAATCATCTTTCGGTGACAATTTCAGTTTCCATGAGTTTGGAAAAGAATGTATTTTGCTAACTGAGATAAACGTTTTAGCTTCTGAAACTGAGAACTTGTTAAAAAAATACTACCTTAAATGCTGTGATATTCTCACCATTATGTAAGGTTATTTGTCTTTGGAAGTGAAACAAAACACAGCTGTAATATATGTACAGCAATATCTGACAAGGTTTAAGATTTGAGATACTGTACAAAAGAACAAAAAATTATAACTACAGCTCTTGACCATTTCCTTATTGCAAAACAATGGCTTACAAAAGTGAAACAGCATTCCCGATTTTATAAAGGTGAAGTAAAGATTGAAATTCGCTACGGATTTTGAGACCTACAGTATGCTTAAAAGCTAGATTTGTTTTTCCTCACCAGTGAGGTAAATGTCATGGCTAATAAGTGTTTTCTTCTTTTGCCGTTGCCTAATAACACGGTAGGTGTGGCCAAGACACCTTCTAGTGCCTGATGCCTTTTGATGCCTTTATGTTGGGACAATTCATGATTTCCCTTGCTCATGTCAGGGTCGATCCCCAAATTTGACAGTATACGAGAGCTGCAAAACAAGTTCCTTGGGGCTATGCTTGTGCCGTATGCACTGTATCCTAAAGTCAGCAGAGTTTTTATGTGCAAAAAGAGGGCATCATAGGTAGAGCATATAGTGACTGGGCGTACCTTCTAGTGCCTGTTGTTAAACGTAATGGTCCTGTGTGTATATGGTAATAGTAAGAGGTTTTAAAGTACCTATAAACTCAGTCTCGGTCGCTGAGCAGTACCCTCTGCCACACATAGAATTTGTTTAGCTAACTTATTTGGAGGAGGTAAGAGTGCCCAGGACAATATCATAATGGTACATACAATGCATGCAGCTTTAGTAGTGTTGCTTTAGAATTGCACACAATTTAGGTATCCTGCTAATGAATAGTAACTGTTTTGCTATTTTTTTCGGCAGCATTCTAGTTATACATGTCTGTTCAGATATCTATTCAGTATATTTCTTGCTCTGTTCTTGATCAGTAGCACTGGATTTAGGATCTGTGGAGCTCTGTTCTTCGTGACCAGTTAGTTGAGGATAAATGTGCTCTCTTGCCGCGTATTAGACATAATTTTCTTCTTTTCTCTATTGTTTCTTTGGCTAGATCGTCGTTTGAAAAGATAGTATAAGGTATCTTTCTTGCCATAAATAAGATCAACTTTTGTTTCCAGTCTTAGAATGTTGCAGTGCTTTGTTATGTCTGTCTTGCTTGCATCGTATTGTGTTGTTTGGTGTTCTCATTCGATTTCTAATGTAAAATTCAGGTCAAGTTTATCCATCAGCGTTTTCTTGGGTTTCTGCTCAGTTTACTTTTAGGCTTCTCATTTAGGCTGTTGATTTGGGGATTATCTCTGTGACCTTGGTTCTTAAGGTAGTTAGATCTCGAAGGTTGCTTCTCTGAGTGGAACTGGAGTACTATTTTATGCTCGCCTCTACACCAAGGTCGAATCACTTGCTGCTTTCAGCAATACCAGGGCTCGAATTAGAAGGTCTCAATTCGCAATTTGCGAGCCGATTTTTGCCACATGCGAATCAAAATTTTATTTGTTGCTAACCAAAACATTTTAATAAAATGAATTCGTTTTGTATTTTTGTTTTTCATGTTTTGTTTCTCTAAAAAGATATATATGTAAAATGAAGAAACATATCAGAAATCCCTTCAAAATATATACGAAATTCGGTCAAAAGTCAGTAAACTTGCTTTCATCACAGTTTTCAAACATGCTCTCACAAAGTGACTTCCTATAAGAAACACGTTGTTCCTCTAAATTCACAATTTTTTTTTGCGAACCGATTTTATCCTATTAATTGGAACCCTGAATACTTTTTTGGCTGAATTCTAACTGGTGGTTTCTACCCATATGGCATGAGACATGACATTTGTGAAATACAATTTCAAGTTTTAGAGAAAAGTATGAATTTAATTCCAGTTAGTTTGGGCATAAAATCAATCATTTAAGGTCTCCACAAAAAGCAAAGAGTGGGGTTTGTGTGTGTTCACATGCACAAAGGTCAGAGAATGAGTCAGATCTTAGGGCATGGTTTGGACTTGAGAACTACAGCTTTTTTAATACCCTGATAACTCGAACTCTGATGGAAAAAAAGTTCGAGGTATTGGGGTTTCAGAATATTTTGGTCAATTCAAATTCAATTCAAATAAAATTGAAAATAAGTTTAATTCGAATTAGCTGGGAATTCGAGTTATCCAAGTTGGAGTTGTGAAGGTTCTACTGCACAATAGCAGGCTTTTGCCTAGAACAACTTCAATTTCAGTTTTGTGAATTAGTACATGGCGCCAAAGGAGGTAGCCATCAATTTTGAGTCTGCCAAAATTAGCTTAAATTACCCCTTGCACCATCATCTCGTACTTTATTGTGAATTTCGTGTCTATTATGGCAACTACTGAGGACGTTAAAAAGCTGACCAAAAGCGAAATTAAGCCCTACCAAGCCAGATTAATTGAACTAGAGAAGATAGTCTCAGGGTTGGAAACCTCGCATAACTGAACAAATGAACACCGCTAATGAACAATTTAGCAAACAAGAGAACGAGACTAATAATCTGAGGACAAACATGAGCCAAACAGAATCATTGATTTATGATCTTGCCCAGTGTCATCTGCCGAGATTGTATTGAAATTACACACACCCTTACCTCTGTCAAGGCTCTGGAGCTTTCAGGCAATAACAAGGGGTACATATCGGAATTACTTACCCTATTTCGGAAAGAGCTCCTCAGCGCTGATAACAGGATTAAGAAGAAACTTGAATGGAGAAGCATATGGCCGAATAATGGAACAATGTATTTCAAGCAGTCGGGTAGCTCACCTATGTACAAGTTTGATACAGCAAAGGATTTGAATGATTTTGAAAAGAAGATAAAGCTGCCACTTTCTAATTTAGAAAATAAACACCATAAAAACAGCACTGAGATACAGTAAGTTATTATTATTAGTTACCGTTTTTCGGGGTAAATTTGAATCTTGATTTTACTTATAAAAGCTGAACGTTAGTTTGCATAACAGTGCTCTTAAGGGATCTGCTGTCGGAGATTTTCTTGTTGCGATGTGTAAATTAGTAATAAAAATGTAAATTCTACACCGTAAAAACGTCAGTAAGTATTCTCTCGTTTTTACGGTGTAGAATTTACATTTTTATTACTAAATTGTTTCTTTAGAAACACCGACGCAGCTTAAACTAGTTTACCACTAGTTAGTTTTCTATGTTAACTTTTACTACTATTCTTACTATAACTACAACTACACTACTGCTATTACTGCCACTGCTACCACTACGACTTCTACTGCTACTACTACGGCAGTCACTACTGCTAGAACTGATATTATTACTAATAACATCATTTATTAGAACTGCTATTACTACTTCTAAAATATAATCAAATGACAAACTGACCTTCTCCTCCACTCATTCCTTGCTCACCTACAAAGTGAGTACAACAAATTTAATATATTATTCTATTGATCCCTTTCACTTAAAAAAAACTACTGACTTAAGCATGAATTGGAGATTCTTTTTAACTATTAATTAAAAGTGCTCAGCTAACCATAACACCGCTCGTTAATAATCAATGTAATACAAAGTCACCATGTTACAGAACTAACAGCAAGTTATCTGATGAAGCACTATTCCAGCAGCTACAAACTAGCTTTGTACAATTGCTTGATTTCAATTCTGAAGAATGGAACAATAACTCCCTTCTACCATTGCATTGGCATTTCACATTTTACAAGACAACAATTTCTAAGTAGGTGCAGTCATTTTACAGTTTGACATTTTATTGTGTAAATACTGACCATTATGGTAACCAAAATATTGGCTTCCTGATGATCAATAATATGTGATAATATCAATCTGGAGTAAGATAAAAATATCTTGTACGAGTGTTCTTGGATAGGGTGTTGTAAGGTAAAGCATAATAATTACATTAATCATGTTACTTGACAACATAACCAACAACCAATTTTCTGATTTCCCAATTTTTAGTGTGATGCAAGCAGTAAATTTTGTGCCAAAACTGCATAAATCAAGAAAAGAAACTTTGCTACTTGTTCTGACAGTGCAAAACTGTATATCCAAGAATCACATATTGTTGGGCTTATCTTGCAAACCAATAAAGTGTATGACAAATAAACAACAAAATGCAAGAGGGTCCATTGGCATTGGAACAAACTTTATGAATTTGCAAGTATTTCTACCACAAAAATGGCAGCTATCTAATAAACATTCCTACCAAAGTACATACACTCTGACACTACTAGCACTGATTATGTCACCTACTCCAGCTGCAAGCAACAGCAATACGGTATATGAAGTGGAACAGCTCCAGACTGGTGGTTTTGAGTTATACTGTTCATACAGTAGCTTGAATGACAAGGCGGCAGCAAAGTAGCATAAAACACTGAACTAGTGATTACAGTACTGCTGCACACCTGCCATTTACAATGTTAAAAAAGAACCACAAATCTGATATAATTTTTTTTTTTCAATTTTGTATTCAATGAACAGCCAAATATGCACCTATCATGAACCATGAACCAAGAGTTACTAAAAATTAATTATCAAACCATAATTAAAATTTATAACATTTAGTGTTTCTTGTAACCCAATTTCGCACACACTTCATTAGCACCTCATTATCATGACCTAACATTTATACGCTTTTGTCTGTTATTTGGCATCTACAATCAATAAACATTCTTTGATTTATCACTTCTAGGTTTTTTTCAAAGCGTTAACCATTTTCCATAAAACTTCTTTATTAACAGCATAAATTGTGATTAACTTTTTTTTAAATGAAGAATTTGTGCTACCCTTTATGTAATAACTCACATTCACAAAACTGTCAAATTTTGCATGTTTAGACTTGCAGGTTGATCGATTGCAGGCTGAAGTGCCTTTTGCATGGATACAGTACATTACACTTTTATTAACCAGTTTTAAACACGGCATTTGCAACAGCTTCTGCCTTTGACTTACCATAACCACCACTACTGTATCCACCCCTATCAGGTCGGCTATCTCTGCGGCCACTGTCAATCAATGTGTTGTATAGGAACACTTTTATGGTTTCACCAAGTAACAATGTTGAACGAAAGCACACAAGGTGCACACAATATTGTATACCAAATGTTTGTTCAATAACCATCCACCCATAAAACCCTGCAGCAAGATACTGCTAAATGACCCTTTCCTTAAACATAAAACTGCATTATAAAATCCAAGCACTGACCTCTAAAAACAACAAAAATCTTGGTCTCAGAAGGACTACATTAATTAACCCTGCTTGACAGCAGTTTCTGCATTTTTCTTCTAAAGGAATGATTGAAAGGAACTTTTATTTTTAAATAGTTTGTTGTGCATTCTTGATCACATGAAGTTAACTCAATCATTATTTGTTACTGAACGCAACTTCCAAAGGAAAAGGGAATCTATCTTCCCATAGGAGAAATTTCACATAATTAATTCACAGCTACCTTTTCAGTATGGCTTAACACAACAATTCACAGCTATCTTTTCAGTATGGCTTAGCACAACAATTCACAGCTATCTTTTCAGTATGGCTTAGCACAACAATTCACAGCTATCTTTTCAGTATGGTTTAACACAACAATTCACAGCTATCTTTTCAGTATGGCTTAACACAACAATTCACAGCTATCTTTTCAGTATGGCTTAACACAACGATTCACAGCTATCTTTTCAGTATGGCTTAACACAACGATTCACAGCTATCTTTTCCATATAGCTTAACACAACAATTCACAGCTATCTTTTCAGTATAGCTTAACACAACAATTTCTCTTCAGAGGAAACTTTGTCAAGCAGGACACTTTTAATAAAAGTAACTATGTTTCTTACAATCTTTTGAGAAATATCAAAATAGCAAGAGCAGAATTTCACTCAATGTTATCAATTATAATTACCACTCCTCTCAGAGACCCTGCAGGAATAATTATCAAAATTGCCAAAAAATATTAATTTGCTTACATCCAGGAAGGGCTGTTCTCAAGTTGCTTAGGAAAAGGTCCAAAACTTTCAAAAGTTACAAAAAAAGATTAATCAGTTAGTCATAAAAAGCAGTTTTATGTTTTAGGCAGCTTAGATGGAACCTAAGATGTACTAATTAAAGTACTCTCTGTGCTACCCAACTAAACCACAACAAATAAATATCTTGTCACAAACATACCCTTAAAAAGGTTAATTATACATTCAGTGATTAAAGGAAACTTATCCCAATACTATTTCATTTTCAAATCCAGTAATGTATTTCTAATCTACTGATAAAAACAATTCTACATATAATTATTTGTATAATTCAACTATCATTTTCACCCACACTGCCCATCAATAAAAACAAAACATTCAAATCAAATGTAGTAATAAAGCAAGATTTCAAACTAAAAAGGCAATTTATTTAGTCAATGATTCAACCCCCCCCCCTCCCTCCCCCATGAGTTAAGGTTGGGTAAGAATTTAGCTTAAATTTTGATTTATGGATAAATTTGTCATGTCTCGGTAACCAGCCAAAGAAATTACTCTTTTCAAAGTCTACAAACATCTGCTGTCAATTTTCTTGAAATTCACTTAAAACACAGTTATTGCCATGTCAGTAATAAAAGAACTGTGGGTAGTTATAACACTCCAAAGTTTCAAAGCTCATGTTCACAAGTTGCAAATCATTATGAGTAGATCATTTTCAAAACTAACAAATCCATTCCAACATCAATTAACGATGTTCATACAGCTTTTTAAGAAAAATTTTCTTAGACCACATAGTTTGAGAATTAATCAACTATAATATTACTTTTGGAGACATAAATATAAAATAGTAAATTATAACAAAAAAACCTCCTCTTTTGTTTGACCATTGTTCCTGGCCAACTTAATTAGTAAACCCCTCTCCTGTAACTATTGGTGCTTTTGAAGCAAGTAATAGTATAAAGATGGATATATAAAACTGATAAATAATCCCTCAGGAAAAAAAACAAGTACAATGGCAACAAGTAAAAACGGGCACCAGCCAGCCCAAAGGTTGGGGTGGACTGCACTTGCCTACCACAAACAGAACGGGGGAGGCCCCTGACCCATGCAAACATTGCTTGCAGAATGATGGACAGCCTGATGTGCAGCTTGGGGTGAGGGTGGGGACTTGGAATGTTAGGGGTATGAGTGGGAGAAGTACAGAGGTGTGTGAGGGGCTGAGGAAGAGGAGGATGGATGTGTGTTGTCTGCATGAGGTGGAGAGGGCAAGGAGCATGGTTTATTGGTGTTAAGGGTACGAGATATAAGTTGTGGTGGTCTGGGAATAGTGATGGTACGGGAAGTGTGGGAGTTTTGGTGGAGGAGGAGCTGTGTGAGAAAGTTGTGGAGGTGTGAAGGAAGAGAGACTGAGTGATGACAATAGTGATGTCACTTGAGGAAGAAGTGGTGAGAATTATATGTGTGTATGGTCCGCAAAGTGGCAGAACAGGTGCAGAGAAATAGCGTTTTTATGATAATTTGTGGAGTGAGTGGGATCTTCACAACGTGGATGAGCTAGTATTTGGTATGGGCGATTTTAATGGACATGTTGGTAAATGGATTGAGGGTTACAAGGTGTGCATGGAGGAAACGGAATTAGGAAGAGAAATGTGGAACGAAAGATGTTGTTAGAATTTTGTGAAGAAAAGGAGTTATGTGTGGCAAACACATGGTTCAGAAAAGGGGAGAAGAGGAAAGTGATGTACAGCACAGAGGAAAATGAGATGAAGATTGACTTTGTACTGGTGGGAAAGGGAAATAGAAAGGATGAGGAACGTGAAGGTCATTCCAGGTGAGCTTCAGCACGGGCTGGTGGTTACAGATCTGGTTAAGAAAGGTGATGAAGAAGGTGGTGAGAAAGGAAGCAATTGAAAGAAGGAAGGTGTGGAAGCTCAAGGAAGACTATACAAGGGCAAGATTTGAAGGAAGAGTAGGAGAGCTGGTAAGCACTGACACAACGGACTTGTAAAAATGTTTTAAGAAAAGGGTGTTAAAAACATGTGATGAAGTATGTAGGGGACACATGGTGGTGGAACGAGAACGTGAAACAAGCAATAGCAAGAAAGGAGGTGTGAAACAGTGAGACTGAGGCAAACAAGGCTATATACAAGAACATGAAGAATCGGGCAAAGAAGGTGGTTGTAAAAGTAACGAAGGAGGTGGCTGAGTGGGAGCTGAGAGAGCTGAGTGAGCATTTGAACAAGGTGTTTGTCCTTGTGAAGTCAATGAAAAAGGATGGAAAAGGTGTTGAGGGAGGAAGATGCTGAGAGGTAGCAATGGTAGGCTGAATTTCAGTGAGAAAGATTGAGGGAAAGTCTAGAAAGAGCACATGGAAAGAATTATGAATGAGAATGAGTGGGGTCAGAATGTGAAAGCAGAATAGGTGGAAGGGCCAGTTGAGAGGGTTAGTTGGGAAGAAGTGGTGAAGGCGATAAGGGAAATGAAAGCAAAAAAGCTGAAGGACTCTTGGAAGTAAGTGTTGAAATGATAGCAGTGAGTGGGGAGATCGGGATCGGTGTGATGGTGGAGCTGTGTTAGGGTGTGTTAGATGAAAAAGTAATACCAGAGAGTGGGTGCTGAGTGTTGTGGTACCGATTTTCAAGGGGAAAGGGGATGCAGTGAAATACAAGGACATATAGGAGAGTGAAGTTGCTAGAGATGGCAATGAAGATTGTAGAAAAGGTGCTAAAGAGGAGATTGCAATGTATGATGAAAGAGGACAAGATGCAATTTGGTTTCATACCAGGCAAAGAAACGACAGATGCAGAGTTTACAAGAGGAGTACTTAGGCAAGGGGAAGAAGTTGTATATGTGCTTTGTTGACCTGGAGAAGGCATTTGACAGAGTCCTGAGAAAGGTATTGGAGTGGGCAATGAGGAAGAAAGGTATAACAGAGGTAATGGTGAGATCAGTGATTAGATTGTATGAAGGTGCAAAGACAAGAGTCAGAGTTGGGCTAAGGTTGTCCAAGGAGTTTGAGATGAAAGTTGGTGTGCACCAGGGATCCATGTTGTTGCCTTTGTTTTTTGTGATCATGGTTGACGTGGTTACAAAGAGTGTGAGAAATGGTTTAATGAGTGAGATTTTGTATGCAAATGACTTAGTTCTGATGAGCAAACGCGCTGAAGGTGAACCTCAGGAAGACAAAAGTGGTAGTGAGCGGGGCAGAAGGTGAAGTGTCTGTAATTAAGGTAGATCCATGTGATATTTGTGGGAAGCGAGAAATGGCAAATTCAGTGTTGTGTGTGAAATGCAGGAAATGGATCCATGGAAGATGCATGAAAGTAAAGAGGGTGACTCCAAGGTTGGGAGAGATTTTGTGTGTGGAAGGTGGAAGATGAAAGAAGCAAGTTGATGAGTTTGTGGAACCGGTGAAGGAGTTGTGTGAAGAGGTGGAAATGGTGAGAGGTTTCTGTTATTTGGCGGATAGGGTGAATGCAAGTGGTGGTAAGGCAGCTGCTACAGCAAAAGAATTGGGTGGGTGAAGTTCAAGGAATGCAGAGAATTGCTGAACTCAAAAAGGTTCTTGCTTAAGATGAAAGGAATGGTTTATCGGAGTTGTGTAAGGTCAGCGATGTTATATGGAAGTGAAACATGGTGTTTGAATGAGATGGCAATTCTGAGAAGGAGAGAGAGTGCAAAACTGATGGAGAAAAAGAGGACAGAGAACCTAATGGAGATGTTGGGATTGAGGAAACAGTAGTTCAGATGGCAAAGGAGAATGGAGTGAGATGGTACAGGCATATGCTGAGGTGTGATGATTGGCATGCTTTGAGAAAAGCATTGGAGTTTGAAGCGAAGGGCAAGAGGAAGCAAGGACGATAAAAGAAGATATGGAAGATGCAAATGGAGGAGAGCAAGGGTGTTGGTTTGGAGAAAAAGGATGCCATGAATCGAGCAAGATAGAGAGTGGGAGTTGGCGAGATTGCCACCCTCGTTTACAGGGATAAACCTGGATCAAAATTGGATTGATGATGATCCTTTTAGAAGTTAGTTTCCCAAGGAACACATTATGGAACATTATTGTAGCAATGGTTAGAAGACGTCATTCCTATTTTATGACAACCTAAGGTAAATACTATATATAAATACATACAGAGACAAGGAACTCAGAACAAATCTGAGCCCTATTGTTTATATTAACCTAAGGTAAGTTTGAACAATATATAACAATCTAGCCTTACTTTTATTTCATCAGAATGAGGAACCATGAAATTTTATACATTATATAAAAAGATACCAGCTACAGTACCACTTGTGGTGGACCTTACAAGTGACAAGTCTGTCAGTAACAATTCCGCCAAATTTATTGGCACACAAAGTACAATTTTGAATTATTATGCATGCAAGTAAAGCTTGCATAGAATGCGCATCGAAATTGCTTTGCTTTAAGTTTATTTTCTCTTGTTTTCAAAAATGCACTTTTTACATATTCTACTTGTAGCTGTCTGAACAGCTACTAACAGAATTTGTATTAATTATGTAGAATAAAAAATGGAAAATTAATGGGAAATGCAAAAAGTTCTTACTGAAATGTATATCTCCACCACTGTTAGAACTTCACTATCAAACTTTGGAGCTGGTGTATTTACCTTTTCTGCTCTTGCTTAGCAGCACATATAATGTTTACAATTTTGTAATTTATGATAAGGTAACTTAAAGAATGCTTAGTTAGCATATTTTGGACAAAATTAATTTCATAATAACTTTGAAATGAAAAAGCTTTAGTTAATGCATTTCACTCATTTTTTTTTCATTATACTTTGCAATAGAATCGAAAGTTACAAACACAAGAAAAATTTATGGATAAATTATCAGTGAAAATTTAATGATTTCAAGTAGCACATTAAGCATAGATCATCACATGTGATACTGTAGGTTTAGACTTACAAACTTTTATTATATCTTCTGTATAACCTCCAAGATTATTTTTTACTGTGATGGGAATCTTAAACTAACTATGTTCTGTGAATAGCACATTTTACGGAATATATTTTTGAGACCAGTTGTTCTGTTTCAATTCCATTGCCTATAACTCAAGAGATTGGCAACTGGTGAGTATCATCGAGCATTTTAAATGTCTCTTCTACGAAATCAATATGTTAAAAATCACAACACACCAACCAAACACCGAAGTAATTATGTATTCTTGAAATAACCATGACTGAATAACCACATATTTGAATCCCTAAAAATCTTGTTAACACAAGTAGATATGTATAAAATTAAAACCTGCCACAGACCTCTTTCACACAAATTCCTCTACTTTAGTTTATACAAACTTGGCTTGGCAGTTTCTAGGTGCTCAGGGCAATGTACAAAGCAATCTTCAAACCATCCAACATATCTCAAGATAATAAATACTAGTAAAGTTAGGAGAAACTGTAATAATAATAATAATAATAATATCTTACCCTCTATATCCTCCACCTCTACTGCCACTGTTCTGATATCCTCCTCCACCACCACTTTCTCCACCTCCCGCCTGATAACCACCACTCTGATATCCACCTGAGTTACCTTGGTAACCTCCACCCCCACCCCCGGCAGTCTGGCCTCCAAAGCCACCTTGATTGTTGTCTTGGTAACCTCCTGAAGTTGGAGCTTGGTAACCTCCACTTGGTTGACCTTGAGGTTGGTAACCTGATACTGGGGGTTGCTGGTATCCAGGCCCTGAACCAAAACTGGCCGTGGTATTTGTGTACCCTCCACTCTGATAACTAGGTGGCGCACTAGTCTGATAACCTGACGATGTGTCTGATGTTGGGTAGCTACCAGTTGTAGGTTGCTGGTACCCTCCATAAGTGGACTGTGTTTGGTATGATGAGGGAGCACTACTGGCAGGATATCCTGAACTTACACCTGCTTGGTAGTCTTGGTTTCCTTGGTAACCAGCAGTCTGGTATGTCTGCCCTCCACTATACTGCACTGATGTATCATAACTGTCAAAATCAATCAAATAAACATTCACAACACTGACTTTCCAAACATTACATTCATAAAACCTCCAAAAACATATATTATATGTTGTCTGAAGTAGCATCAAAATTCATTTCATTAACATTCTGAATACAAAACAAGCCCAGACAATGGATAATCACTAAACTACAAATGAAAGAAGACCTTCAACAATAACTAAAGCAAATATCACAGAATCACCATCCTCTCTCTACATCAAATAACTTCACAAAAATCATCCTGAGACTACAAGCAACCCTTAAGACGGATCTGGTAACAAGGTGAACAAATAGCATAGTCATGCATTGGACAGACCTAGGCCAAAGTGGGAAACGATACATCCATTGAAGAGCTTTTACAGGGGCCTTTAACAGGTATCAATGGTATGAAGGCGTAAACAAGCATCAAAACATTCAGAAAAGCCTTACATGAACTGAGCTAAATAATTGTCTTCATCATTCATATTTAACCCTTTCCCTTGCCACGCCCAAATGAAAACTAGTGTTATTTCTTGGGCCAAATGAGATGTTGATACTTCCATCAGCAAAACAACAGATGTTGATGGCGACGCCATGATTGAATTTTTAACTTGCAAGTTTTTCAACGAATGCGTAATATAGCCATATACTTCATCGCTTGAATAATTTATTCACACTACCTGTTATTTGAGTGGCCAATACTTACTTATTTAATATAAAACAATAGGAAACAAATTGCTCAAGTCTAGGGTAGAGTTTTTTTCATGCAAACAGTAAAGCACAGCATAGGAAAATTTATTACTCTTTGATCAGGGCAATAGCGGGCAGTGTAGTAGGGAAAGGGTTAAACATCTATTTTCCATGCTTGCATGGGTTAGACACGTTTGTCAATGGCTATCTTCCACTCAGTTCCATTTTGTACCACATCACAATCAATCTTCAGAGATCTTACATCAAAAAACTTAGTACCAAGTCTTTCAACGTCCACCCTTTCTTTGTTGTCCCTCAACAACTATATCTCTGCATTTCTACAGCACACTATCAACACTGCAAAACACCTCAATCTGTCTCTTCTAATACAGTTCTTAATGCTATCAAGGTCCAAATGCTCCCTCAGATCTGAAGAAGACTTCTTATCTTCCAAGGTGACATTACACATACATCTTATCATTCTCATATCACTGTGCTACAACCTCAATAAGTCACCCTCTTTCACTGCCCGAATTTCACTAAAAAAATTTAAATTTAATATAAAAACAAGTCATTTTGCAAAGCTACTGACAGATGTGGGATTCATAAGTCTACATTTAAAAAACATTTTTAAACATACACATAAAGCAAAAATGGAAGTTGTTATTTACCTAGTGTTAGCTGTTGCAGCTGCTCCATATTGACTATAGCCACCTGTCTGGTCTACAAAACAATCAGTAAAATAAATCATGCATTGTAAATTCTGTTTTTAAAGTTGAAAAAGGGTCTGTAATTCATAATATTGGCTATAAAAATCTGTTTCACCCAAACATGTGTCTTTCAAAGGCTTGATTCTTGTGAGCATGCTGCTGGCTTAAAACTTGAGAAAACTGAAAAATTATCAGATCATGTTTGTGCACACTGCACCAGGCAAATAAGAAGTTTGCATAGAGAATGTATTTTCATTTTCAGCAGTCTTTCAAGAAACAAAGAAAACAAAACTGAAGAGAGCAAAGAGGATGGCTAAGATCTGGAGAAAGTCAAATTTAAATGTTCTTAAACTGCTTCAGTAACAATCTAATGGAGCCCAGCTCATAAAAAAAAAATCAAAAAGACAAGAGAAACACAATCAGGATGCTACTTCAAGAAGGTCTTTATTCAGTGAAAACATTAGTTTAGCCACAAATTAAATGCAGATTCCAGCAGCACTGAATGTTGGGAACTTTGTCATTTGAATGCTGATGATTTGCAAATGGTCCAAGTGGTGTCACAGTCATCAAAAGTAAAAATTTTGAGTTTATCATGTACATACTATGTTGTAGTTTGCATTCGCAAAAATCAACAAACTGCTTTGTTAGTGAAAAATATTGTCTTTGCAAATTGGAAAGCCACAGCAAGTGCATTTTTTCACCACCTTGAACTCGAAAAAGACGAACGGTTTGAAAGAGAGTAAGAATTATTCTAAGTATGATTCCATTTCAAAGAAAACTAAACCAGATGTTCTGGTTTCATTTTTCAACAAATTTCTTGCATGCAGGTTTCTCAAAATGTTGGAGTGAAGAAGGCTAAAATAATGAAGGAGGCAGCTGGGGTATTGTAACATGCACCAAAGGCTGTTACTAGGGGGTCTGAGGGCACACCCCCCCAGGACATTTTGAAAAATAGTTTCTCATAAACCTCATTTCCTGTGATCTGAGCATAAAATCCCATTTTTTTGCCCTTAGAAAGTGTCAAATTTTGTTGATTTTTTCACAATAATTTTAACTTTTGTGACAGTGATATAGAATATAGACACTTACTTTATTAAGAATCTTACAGCTAATAGCTAAATTGCTATTATGCCAATAGTTGTTACATAAATAACTTTGATAGTTTGTTAAAATCTTTAAGCTTAATGATACCTTAACACACACATTCATGTAAGAACAATGTAACTGCACCACTGCTGCACGCTTTAATTTATCACATTTTATTTCCCACGTAGATTAATTTACCTTAACTTATTCACTCATTTTTCCGCGTTTCCTTTTGTATTTGTTGGGTTTCTTAAAGCAATCCAAACAGATCGATTGCCTCAGTCAGAAGACTTAGAGACCATGGATGTAGATGTCAAAGAGCTATCCAGAATACTGCCACTGGTAAGACATAGCCACAAGTGTTATCCAAGCTCTCTGGATCTAATTGTCATCAAGTGAAAATGCTGATAGAGTAACAGATGAAACACTTTCATTTTTCAAAATAAACTCAATTTTTGCTTTCTTCAGATAGGAAAAACAAAAAATAAACAAACGTCAGCTTTTTCGCAATTTATTAGAATCGAGTTTGAACTCTACCAAGGACGCTTTGTATCATATAAATCAAGTGGGCATACATATCTTGACAACACAGAAATTTTCAACCAATGAAAATTTACTTCGTCTGAGCGAATTAAAAATGGCTTTTGGCGTACTTTTCGTGCTGACCTTTTTCTTTTCTTCTCTCATCCCAAGTCGTCCGCGTGCTTTGCGCACTCAATTCCGACAAGAAAGGTCTGCTCGCAGGCAACCTTTGTCTCGGAATATTAACTTGCCCGCGAAAAAAAACACTCAAATTCGCATGTTGCAGTGATGAAAAAGACTTTAAGCGATCTGAAACGGGATAAAAACTCACTATTTCCTGGAAAACACATTAGCCTTAATTTCAGTGTTTACTATGAATATCTCGCGCGAAATGGCAAATGCCCAAAAAGATTGTGAAATCAATTTAACTTATATTAAAATGTAAACTATCTCTCGATGGTTTCGCAAACAAGTTCCAAAAACAAAAGGTTAAAAAAAGCTGCAAAAAATGAATTAGAATCTGAAAATATAACTTCCAAAGCATACTAAGGAAGTTTGATCGTACTGATTGAAAATCAAGATGTCAACCGACGTCCTCGATCGGAGTAAATGAATGAAACACAGCAGATCGTGGGTTTTCTCTAAAAGAAATCGTTAAAAACTACTGCAAAAGTATTACTAAACAGTATGATACTTACAACTTTGATCTGCCATTACACACTTCTCAATTATAAAATATCTTCTCCAGTTTAACAAGAAATACTTTCCCTGCGAACACAATGATATCTTCTTTTCTTCGTTAAGTAATGGCGTCTGTCACATGGCACGCGCGCCTCGTTCTGATGCTTAGAAAGCTCCACATTGTCTGGGTGTGCCAAAAGTCCCTCGATAAAAGACCTAAAAATTAGAAAAAGTGCAGCATTGTTTCAACCGATAAACTTTAAGATCCTTTAGTAGTATTACATTAGAGTGTTATTTATATCGTTTAAGTGTTTATACCATGGGTTAGATGAACTGACAGCAAACCTTGCCCATCGAGGGGACAAAAATTTAGCAGAATGCGAGCTCCTTATCGTTTTGGTACGGTGACGAACATGAAAAACGCTTGAACGAAAACAACTTTCGTAGCAATGAGGTAATTATATTCTGAAAAAAGTCCATTTCATTTTCCGGGTTTTTACTTGGTGATGGGAGCTGGTGGTTTAAGTGGGGAACTGAGAACATATTCAACGGATATTGATTCTCAGCTACGTTGTAATATTCAGAGGTTTTCCAGAGAAGTTGCCTCGTCAAGTAACTTGACCTCAAACACTAACACTAATTTTGCTGCCTCAAGTTCACCTGCGAGCTTTTCTTCGCCACCAAGTTATTCTCAGCAAGGCAACAGCGAACAGAATATGACTTGCGAAGATTGTGGAGCAAGTTTTACTTTTTTTAAGAAAAAGGTAAGCAGAACAATAATTTAGAAAAATTAGTTTTACCATTTGTCAGATTTGTATTGCAAGTGTATTTGGCGATATCTTAGAAAGCTTTTGTTTGAAAGATGTTAACTTTAATGGCAAAAATTTGATAGCCATATACTCGATATATTTCGAAAGTTGGAAAATGGACCGACAAAGAATTTATGTTCCACTCATATCAAGAAGCTACTTCGAGTTCGATCGATAGTTTTTTTTGTTAGCTGTAGTTCTTAGCAACTTGATTATTGACATTGTTACACGAATTAATAATTTAAAAATGAGCGAGTTTCTTATTGCCCGTTTTCATTTCTACCTGATTCACTGAGTAAAACTTGTAGTCAACAGTGTTCTGTTAACTTGAAGCAATTTTATCTATCTTTTGAGCATTTAATCGAACACGTATTTGATTTTCGTCTAGCCAGCAGGCAACTACTAGTCGCTTGAGTTAAATTTAATAGATGTATTATCAGTTGAAAATAGCCTATTTAGAAATTATGAAAGTTAGAGCACAGATCGCAGTAGAAAGTTGCCGGAATAATATTTTAAAACGGCAAATAATAAGTGAAGTTTGAGGGACTATTGATGGAATATTTGGGTTTCTAACAGTTGAATTAATTAGAAACTTGAGACCCTGTATCGAATCTACCAACTTAGGACCATTTAAAGAAATTGCGAAAAAGTGAGTTGGCCCTAAATTTGGTGTCAGTTTTTTACCAGACTAACTAACTTAACATGGTAAATTGAGCTTAAGAATAGTTGTATTTACAATCTTGAGCATATTTAATCAGTGGTTTGGTTTTCTCACCAAAAACAAAAAGTATTGTTGGACTCTTACATTGCATACCATAATTTCTGTATTTAGCCCCCCTCCTCTTTTTAACCCCCCCCCCCCTCTCTCATTAGTCCCTCTCTTTGGAAGGCAGAGAAAAAATAAGCCCCCTTTCATAATTTAGGAGGCAGCGTGGCTCAGTGGTCAGAGTTGGGGATTTGAATGTGGGAGACCCAGGTTCAAATCCCTGACTTGGACTACTGAATGAATTTGTCCTCAGTGATCCCAGGGGCAAGTTTTGACATCTCGACAGACCACGTGGAGTTTTCAAAGCCGTTCAGTTTTATTCATTTGTTTGGCGACTTTCGCCATTTCTCAAATGTAATTATAAATACTAGTGACTAATGCTTCCATTTATGATCAACCAATTTCAGTTTTATCCTTTAAATTTCTCAGTAAAGATATAT
>JANCMA020413495.1:0-11095 GCA_024336925.2 Zoanthus solanderi
GATAGATAGATAGATAGATAGAAAGATTGACGAAAGGGTAAACCTAGACTCGGCCTACCACAGGTAGCCCGAGTAATCAATGTTAATTTGAAAAACAAAGAAAGAAAAAATAAACAAATTCAAGCAAAAGAATTATTGACCAAGATGAAAAAATGAAATACATAAAATAAAAATATTCATAGTTGGTGGCAAGGGTTTGTACATTTGAGGCCAGTTATTACATTTGTGGCCTCTACAGGGGTAACACTCCTTATCCTTACAGAGATTATTATAAAACTTTAAAACTTGAGTTGTTTAAAATAAGCACAATGTACATAAGCGAGATTATTACATAACCACAACTTGGACTTACCATAGATCACGTGGTAGCCGAGTGCTTTGGTAAGATTGAAGCATTTATCATCACCGATATCCGACAAAGAAAGATCAGAGGAATTCCTTATCATAGAAGACATTGCTGGAGACTTGGTAGAAACTTTTGCTACCATTCCACTCACAAAATCCTGCATTATTAAAGACTGCTCCATGCTTTGAACGAACTCCTAAACAATTGTAATTGTTTGCTAATTAATGTTAGTGGTCACCAACACCTGAATATTTCCTTGCAATAATTGCTTTACATTTTTCAATCCACGCATTAACACACCTTTAAGGAAGTTAAGAGGTAAAATATATGATGTGATTCAATTTTTTTTTGGTTTGAGTTTTATTTTTCTTTGTTTCAAACTTATTATCATACATTACCATAATCAAAAACAAAGGAAGATAAAATTCAAACCAAGAAAAAATTGAACCACAACATATATATATTGTTATATAGCTGATGCATTTTCGACTCATTGGCTAAATCGAGGTCACGTGGATCAGTTCAAATCAAATGTTCCCTGGCTGGTAACACCTCGTAAATTGTTGACCAACCGGTGAACATTTCTGTCGCGCGTAATGTGTGAGAGCGGGAAAATTTAATGATTATGGTTTATTTTGTTTATGCAATATAATAAAACAATCTGTTCCCTCGAAAACATCAAAATTCTCGGAAAACAAAACAGATATTTTCCTCATGAAAGGTCATTAAGTGTATGTTTTTCTAAATATTTTTTTTCAATTAAGCCTTTTTTCTTTGTCTGCCATGCTAACTAATCAATAAAACATGACACTGTCAATGGCAACGGCCAGTGTAACACTTCATTTCTAAGCAGAATATTTTTGTCAAAAAGTATTGCAAAACTGACCTGACAACGTGAGTTAGAGCTGTTTGTAAAATATTTCGACTGGCCATTACCAGTTTTCATCAGGTTTTAATAATACAATTTCTGTTACAGCTATGTATATGTTCAAAAAAATAACGGACGGAAATTACAGTCATTTTAAGATAGTGAAATGGAAGATAAATGGTGCCAGATAAGTTAAAAATAATAACAATAACAACTTTTAAAATAACTGGATTACTGTTCATTACGTCTGTTTATACCTTAAGGTTCTTAATGAATTATAAGCAAATTCAATAATTCTTATAATTCAATAATTCTTAATCTTTATTTATCGAAAAATAGTTTTCAGAAATGCAAAAGGCGTAGTTTGAAAATACAGTAAAAGAAAACAGTGAATTAGTCATGGACAAAGTACGTTTGAATGGGTTTGAATATAATGAAATTTTCTAACAATAACATAATTACAGTGTGCCATGTAAACATTGGTACCAATTGGTAAATTCTCTAATAGAGTTAAAACTACTTGGATATAACGGATCAGTTGTGCTATCGAAGTTTCTCAAAGTGTACACGTTTGATTCATACTTTTGATGATATGACTAAAGAGTTTTCTAATCGATTTAGTTCAGGTTAAAGATTCACTTGCAAAAATCTCTGTTCTAATCCCCCAGTGATCTTGGAAGGGCAAGGAGACGTCTAGTAAAGTTCAATAAAACTCTCCACATTCAATGTCCTCACTAACACTCACATATTTAGTTTGACCTGGTTACAAATGTACTTACTGTGACAAGTTGTGAAACCCTCGTGAAGAAATATAGATTTGTATTTCAAAATTGCAGCATTACTTCAACCAATTGGTCTTTAGTTGACATATCGATTTGCTTATAATTCAGTGAGTGACAAGTTTGCATATTATGTTTCCAAAGAATAATCATTTCCATACTTTACATATATACGACTAAAATCTAAATTTCACCTGAAACTCGCAAATGCCTATCCATAATTTTTATAAATGTGAAAATCACTCGGTAAATACTATAAATCTTAATGTGGTACTTTTGCAATAGGAAAAAACTTAGCTTTCTCTCACCATTCCCCCAACTTCCCTTACACCGTTATGCAGAGTAACTTGATTCAAGCAAAAGTGTCTAACCTCCAACGAAAATGGCTGGGCAAAGTCCACTCGGACAGAACCATACTCTGTTCTCATAACACGCCAAATTGCTTTCAGTGTTCCCCAGAATGACTCTGGTTTCTTTGGTTCCCCCTGAAATTATAATAATAATAATGATAATAATAATAATAGTAATGATGATAATGATGATATATTAATAACGCTCCCTTGAGGCCTCTTAGTTTAATGTGCATACTGGAGTCGGTGCATATTCTCAGAACAGTACCGGGGAAATTGGATGAAGAGAAAACCAAGTGCATCCAGACGGATAATACGTTGTCAAGAATAAATACGGCCTTATTATAGTCAAAGCCATTGTAACAAGGAGCCCCATCAACTTCAGAAAATCCTTCCAGATGAAAAGTTTCCCAAGAAGTGAAAAAACGAAACAAGAGAAAGAGAGAAAGAAAGAAATCGGCGAAAGAAAGCAGGGTTCACGCATAAATTTGCTTCATGTTAGTAAGGTAACCAGACGCATGCATTGGGGCACAGCCGAAAAGATACTTTCAAAAATGCACTAATTTTTTTCATTATACTTGGCACCCAAACATAAAACTTGTCAAGGCTTCCACTTTTCTACCAGCATTGTACACAATTGCACTAATACAATAATTTGCAATGTATTCACTTCTAAAACGTTTGTAAGCTTTGTTTCGATCGTTTGCTGATCACGCACTACGCTGATGCTTGATTACGCTATGATACGAAAGAAGCACGGCTCCTTCTTCAGTGCAAGCTCTTCAGATCAAGCGATTAAAACTTGAATTTATCTGAATTTTAATGAATTACACACTTTGTCCATCATAAAGTCGTAATGCACAAATTAAATTTAGTAAGAACACTCACCAATAATTCATTAGGATAATCTTCTTCCACTACCTGAAAGGGAAACAGCAATATTATTTTTTACTCAATTTCTCAATCGTTATAGAAAACAATTTCTTTAATTTTCGCGTATACAGCTATAGTATTAAGTGCATATTATAATAACTTTGAATTCTTCAGCAATGATAAAAGGGGCAAAAATAAAGGCTTGCTCTGATAAATAACCATCTTTTTCAAATAAAACATATACGTTAATAATTTCTTTAATATATCATAAAGAAAAAAAAGAAAAAAAGGACAATATTTTTAGCACTAATATCTGACAGTATAATATCAATTGTACTGACAGTTTTTAAGTTACTAACTTTTATGAGCTCTCCTATAGATAACATTAATTACAGAACTATAGGAAAACATTTTTGGAGGACTTTTCTTTCTTTTATACTTTAAAAACAGTTCATGTTGTACATACATCACGAAAATCTGTTCTTACTTTTTCGTAGGAGATGTTGACAGGAACAATGTATACATCGGGTACCACACCTAGAATAATGGAAAGGAGTAGGAAAGCGTTAGCACACCGCCAAAGTACTCTAGGAAGCAGATGTTAGAGCGCTAGCTACATTTATCGTCAGGGCAACTAAAAATTCAAATATAGCTTCAAATGAAACTTAATAGGCGATTAAAAAGCACGTCATTATTTAAAATTTGCGTCATTACCATACACCTTTAGGTAGCAAATGAAAAACAGATAAACACGATTTGAGTTTTTAAACTTGAAAAATTTTATCAAGTAAACAGTGTGATAAAACTTTTGGATCTATGCATGCAGATTCTAAGAAAAGATCCTACAGTAAGTAGGAATACTTTATTTAAGGAAACTTGCAAAGGAAGCGGCTGCCCAACCAACCTAGACCGAGGCTAATGTTTAATCGCTAGACGGTTCAGATCTTGGCGTGAAAGTCGAATTTGTTGAGTGAGGAAAATCAGAGTACCAGATTGAGATCAACAAATCACAGTCCACGTGTGGAGCCGAGGACTCGACCCCAGGTAGTAAAGGTGGAAAGTGTGACTGATGACCACTACACAAATATTTTGAGATGAACCTTGTTTATATTTAGATTTTTACAATAACTCAACAAGTAAATCGTCAACCTATATAGCTAACGGTTCTAAAGTGAGGCGAATGCTTGAAGCGTCACACTAATCACAAAGAGAATCTTAATGCCGAACTATTTGTTAGACCGTTTTACAGTCACTTTTTCGATTTGGGCACCGAATAATGATTAGCAATCACTAAAGATAAATAACGTTGCGTTCCATGAACATTAAGTTTTTTGAAGGTCACTAAAAAGTTAAAAATTAAAAATCGAAAACTTTTCCGACGTCACTGACTGGTAGCTTTAGCGTAGTTTACACGAGCTAAGTTTCTTTCGCAAATTTTGTGCCAAATAAATGTTTTCATGTAAATGGGATACAGTTTCTTTGGCATTTTTTTTTTTTTTTTTTGCAATATAAACGGTTTACTTCGTCAAAGCTTTCTTTGACAAATTTTATTTGGTATTGAAATGCACCACCTGATCCAATATGTATTGTTTTATTTGTCGCATCAACTACACGGGCACTGCTTCCAATATGGCATATGTTTCATGCTAGTTTTACAACAAATAGCTTTGCCATATAAAAATCTGACAAAGTTCCACATTTACACCGGGAAATTTACTTTGTCAAAGCCAACTTTAAAAGAAAAGATTTGGAAATACATGAGACAAGAAAACAATATAAGTGCTAGAAACCGACATTTTGGTGTATCTTGAGACATCTTTAAGGTTACATAATTAATGATAAAAAGTGGTTTGTTTTTAATCATGTAACCTTGATAATGACGCAAGATGCAATGAAATGTCGGTTTCTATCACTTAAACTCAACTTTGCCAAAGAAACTTTTTTCAAATAAGCTATGCTTTAGGTTTCATTCGAAAACATGACTCCATTTTATTGGAATTATGGTTGTTTATAGACAATTGTAAAGCGTTGTTTACTTGAGCAAAGTTTCTTTAGCACATTTTGTGCCAAATAAATGTTTTCATATAAATGGGAAACAGTTTTCTTCGGCAAAGTACTCTCATTGGTAAAATTTATTTGGCAATGTAAATGGTTTACTTAGGCAAAGATTTCTTTGATAAATTTTATTTGGTAATGAAGTGCAGTACTACGTATCAGTACGTATTGCATATACAGGGAGCTAGCCTGCAAAGGATTAGTGTCCCTTCCTGGGGAGGTAAAAAACTTAATATCCGCTTAACACTAAAAAAACTGGAGGAAAGCGCCGGCTCCATGGGCTACCTGGCTCGTAAAGGGTGCAGCTTTTTATGATGGTTGGAGCAAGATTGGAGTTGGCCAAATTTTTCTGTGAACAAATCACCATCTTTGAAAATTTCCTACAGATATCTTATATAAACCTATAACATCACTTTCTTTATCGGACCAGGGAACAAGAAAGAAAGAATCCGTTGGAATTAAACTCGCGGAACCAAGGACACGGGAAATGCGAGACAGTACGCTGACCAGTAGACCACGGACTCACCTAAATTCCCGGAAAAAAACGATTGGTGAAGTCAAAGAGCTTTTTGATTATACTGGATATGAAAATAGTTTTAAAACAACTTTAACAACTATAGCAAAAAAAAAATACAAAAAACAAAAAACAAGCTATTAAATAATCTAATATACTTTGTGCAATTGTAAGGAGAGTTACGGTACCTTCTATAACTGCGCTGACTATTACTGATAGCATTCCAGATTTAGGAACCATGGCTTTTCCTGTTCTTGATCTGCTTCCCTCTACAAACATGTATGCCATCACAAAATGACATAACGAGAATAGTTGACTTTTATTAAAATTCAGTTATATTCGTCAACAAAAATTTACTCTTAATTTAGGCAACTCAAAATTTCATGATCATTGCCGCATGTTGCTCTAACCATAAGCTCTTTTTACTACCTAGTAACTTATGGTAAAAATTTACATTATCGAATTTCTTCAATTTTCTATATTGAGACATTGTACAAAAAACTTGGTTGTGAATTTAAAGTAGATTTATTTTTTTGTAATTCTGATGTTAAAGAATCTCAAACATCACTTTTACAGTTATTAAAGCCATGACCATCGTTTACTGAAAATAGTCAACACAAAAATGACAACTGGTCAGCCTAAAATTCGTATTGATGCCCCCACTAAAGTTGACATTCTCCTAATAGTTCTAAATTTATAACTTTGGTTGGCAAGACCGATGTACTAGTACTGTGCAGTGCCGGTTCAACCACCACTGAAGCCTGGACTTTTTTCTTTTTCACGTAATTGTTTTAAACCGCTGTATTACACGTAAAAGCATGAAGATATGAATTTTATTCTTGTGTGGTGAAAACATTATATTACAAGCGAGTGCAGCGATTAAGTAAAATATTGAAAAAATAAAACTCGTAACTTCAAGCCAACGTGTAAAGTTCTTTTTATTATAAGTACAAGCTCAGCAAACTAAAATGAAAACATAAGTTTAATTTTATTTTAAAAAACAAACAAACATAGCAATATTCTTTACAAGAACGTGCATAATTATCGCTGCCAGATATCCACTCAATATTCGGTTTTCTTTACATTATTTTTGTTCTCGTTTTCTTTTAAAAACTTCATCTAATCGTTGTCTGAAACTCCTATGAAAAGCTGAACAGCCGTCATTTTTCTGCAGAAACAAGCGATAAGAAGCTGGCGGGAAAATATTTTAGGAAGGGCCCGTACATCCAGGAGATGTGCTATATAGCTTTTTCATATCTTAACTAGTGAAAATAACGAAAATACGAATGTTTTAGTTTCTGGTAAAACATCTTACCCATTTAACAACATAGCAATTATAACAACACCCCTTGCTTGATCAGAGAAAAATAACGAAAAGTAGACTGCAAAATTATCAATTTCGTGTTTACCTATGAAAATCTCCAAGGATTGGCCTCGCTTTAAAAGTTGTTCAATGTACTGCAATCAGTTGAAAAGAAATATCATGTTACTTTATACACGCATAGAAACCATGTAAAGCACTATAATTAGTATAGGAAATCGTATGAACGTGAGTGCATTTCGTGATTTATGGGCGGGAGTGATGTTTTGAACGTTGTATCAGCAGCGAGACCAGTAATTTTAAACCTGGACGGTTTATTTTCAAACATGTTTCGGCGTTACCTACGCCATGATAAGTGAAAATGTACAATGATTGTAAGTTGGTTTAAATAGTTTATATGAGCACGTGCAAATGTATATGGCAAGGAAAAACAAAAACTACAAAGACAAAGAAAGATTTACGTACGTCACTTGGTGATTCAACACTGGTTTAGCCATTTGATGTACATTACTTCTTTAAGCTTAATTTGATATTTCGTATGAGCCGTGTCTAGAATTTTGAAGCACTCTGCCGAGGAGACCTCACGGCATTCGGTTGATGCACTCAAGTGTCTAAACACATGTGACGATCTGTCACCAAAGAGGTGTTCTTGTACGCGTGTCTCTTAAAATGCCTAACAGTTTGGCCCACGTAACAAACATTACAGCTTGCGCAAGTAAATTTATAAGCGACACACGAACTCAACTCAACTCGGATCTTTCACTATAAACAAACTGCCTACTTTAAAGGTTGTAAATGCTAATTTAATCTTAAGCCTACTGCAATGTTGTTTAACTAATTTGTCTAGTTTTTTCTGTGTCAAAATGAAAAAATTACCAATAAATGGAATTTTATAATAACGAATTTCATCATTCTTATCCTGAATTGAGGGTTTTGATGTTAAGGCATTTGTCAAGTAATTATGAAATAATACATTTATCAATAATCTCTGTTGGAAAGAGATTTTTCTTTAGAATTTTGATTAAACGTTTAAGGTCTCCATTGAATCCCAACCAAGTGTTATTAATTTTATATAAACGGTCTATTAGTGTGCTAATCCAATTTTGTATGATCTAGGTGCGAAACTAGCGTAATTAGTAAGTAGACCAAAGAAGGCCTTTTTGCGAAAAATAGATGTTATCACTTGATTGTTAGAGTTATCAACACGCACGTAAAGGAAAGGTATACGGTTGGTATACCGTTGGTGTTTTGCTGCCACTATGTGGTAAGCAACAATTATCGAGACTATGGTTAATACGAAGAACACTGTTTGCATGATCAACCATAATTTGCAACAGTACAACAATAATAGTGCAGTTTCTGTCATTAAAAGTTCCATTAGTCAATAAGAAAAACACCTCTCCCAAAACTAATCGCCATTTTTTAACCCTTTCAGTCTCAGTTGTATTGTTAAATTCTCCCAACTTCTCATAGAACATGTTTGAGAGAATTTTACTTTTAATCCTCAGTAGTTTGCTTTGTTTGACCAATTCTCAATTTCTCATTACCAAATCAGTCTTATTTTGTATGTGTTATGTAAATAGAAGTTGGGTGTTGATAACTGACTGGGACTGAAAGAGTTAATATACGTGTATTTATTGATTGAGCACTTTCTGCATACTATGTTGAGAGTGATTGGGCAGTTTTCCTCTAATAGAAACAAAATTCTAATTCTTCGACAAGAATATTTCATTTTAAATTTTGTAAAAATAGATGTGCACAGGTGCACATTGAAATTCATTGCAATGCCGCCACCAATTTCGTCTCGAGTGAATAAGGCTTAAAATCTTGGCGTACAGAACAAATACTATCCGAAAACAATTCATCATGAATCTAGAATGTAGATTAGAAATGATGCAAGAAGCAAATAACGATAATGCAATAATTGGTTATTACACAATAATTGGTTTTTAATGCAACAGCATCAATAAGCGGGAGATACAGAAATAGTGGGAGATACAGTACATACAACGATCTTTGGTAAGAGCACAATATTCTGAAATACCTCCTGTAGAATGCACTTGTAAAGGTCATCTTTTCCACTTGTGTGGTCCACCTTTCTCTTGATGAAGAACCCGCCAAGGTGATTTAGGAGCCAGCTGGAATAACAGTAAAAATATTTGAGACTCAGAGAAATGGCATGATGCATATTTTAACTCTTATTCACAAGTTTATTGCACTTAGAATACCCAGAAGAAAAAAAACAAGAGACAGAAAAATATTTATAAAATGACCTGTATGGTATTGCAAGCCATTGATTAAAACACATTGACAGGAAAAAGTTCCCTTATAAGCCCCGCACGCCATGAGTAAAAACTGTGCTCCATAAGAAAAGCGCTACGGAAATGAGAGATGAGGGGAAACGACTTTGGCAAATGACGTGAACAAATTTAGTGAAAATGAAGACCTTTAGTTAAGTTTGACAAACATGATTAAGTTTCTTTACACTAATATCTTCCCGAAATGGCATTTATTAGCGTGTTTGAGGTCCGTGTTGCCATAGATATTTAAAATAGTCATATATCTAAGTTATAACAATTTCAATGCATCTGAAAGACTTACAGGGTGTCATAAAAAAGTTAAAGCCTCTTCTTAAATCGAAATTACATTACTGCATGAGATTTCTTAACGTTGCTTTATTGAGAACATATTGAGAACTCATTTGGAATGTCTATATCCAGAATTTCCTCCTTGGTTTGTTATCACGTTCTTAAACCGTTCCGGCATGGAGTGGGATAAGTTATGTAGCGTGGAGAGTGGGATTTTATTCCAGGTTTGTTTGAGCCGTTTTTTCAGATCCTTCATAATTTCAGAAGTTCGGTCTTTATAGACAAGTTCATTATGGTCCAACGATTCACCACAGGGTTGATATCTGAGGAATTTGGGGACCAGCATGTTTTCTCTATAAAATTTGGCAGTCTTTTTTTTTTTTGCAGCATACCTGGGTGGCATTGGCTGCGTGTGCTGGCGCACCGTCTTGGACGAACGTCATGTGCCGATTGAAACTGAATAAGTTTCGCTTCTCTGTTGCTTTATTCACATTTTTAAGGTGAAGGATATGCTTCACTTCTTTTTCTAATGTTGTTTATGTGGCAATCGGCAGTCAAAATCTGTGAGCAATTCAGGCCACGAAACACGACAAATATTTGGGGGGGAAATATAAACGCAGGAACAAGCCTTTTGCGGAAAATACAAAAATTGAAAAATTCCAATAAAAAATATACGATTCTTTATCAGACCGGAATAAACAACTTTTGCATAAATGATTTGTTTCACGAGTACAATCGTAATTTACACTACAGACTTACAAAGTAGTGGAAAGAACTTTTGGCGCACCCTGTATTTCCAAAGAAGAATAAAAAGATTTAAATTTCGCGTACAGAAAAATGAAAACAAGGTTTAGCAAAGTTTTCAGTTGTAACGGAAGAGTTTGTGACTGAGAAGGGAATTGAGTGAATCTTTTTGCACGTTTAAATCTAAAAATTATGATTTTTCATTGGCTGACACGTGCGATCCTAAGCAAAGTATTGCATTCTTTGCCAGTAACGTTCCTGCAACGGTAATCATGGAAACATTTCCATGTTAGGAGAATTAAGCTTTATAACTTCGCCATAGAAAACTTTTCGATTGAAAAATAGTTGGAAACGAGATACAAAATCAGTTACGATACTGACACGGCCAAACCACAAAATGTTGACGGCACTGGAAGAAAATATTTCCACTTATTGAGTTGGCGTATAGTGGTTATCAGTCGTGCCTCCTCCCACCTCTACGACCCAGGATCAAGTCCTGGCCTCCGAGGGTTTGTCTCCGGGTACTCCCTCTGCAAATTCGACTTTCAAGCCAAGATCTGAATCGTGGAGCAAACATCAGGTTGCTTCGTTTAAATTGGCAGCCAAAGGCCAAGGTGGTGTGCTGGAAGTCCCTTCAACTTCTGGTTTTGAGCCCTT
>JANCMA020413601.1:0-11094 GCA_024336925.2 Zoanthus solanderi
TGTACAATCTATCACGAAAGTTAATTTTCATCCAAAATATTTTATGGCCTTCAGTTTTGTTTAGCTTCAAAAGCATTTATATTTGATAGTGGCATCGGTTGTAAAACCCAATTAGCAATTTATGTCAAGATTTTACAGTGTAACTACTTCAACCAAGGCCAAGGCAACCAACAAAATTTCCTACAAATTTTTCTGCTTCTTCTGTGCCATTTTGTTTGGTTGCTAAGTTGTGCATTTGTAGAAATTAGTTTTGGAAATAAACTTGTGGCTAAATTTGCACAATCAAGCTAGAAACCTTGTTTGTACAGAAAAACGTAGGTAAATTTTGAGTGACTAAAGTGTTATTTTTCATGATTTTAAAGATCCGGCACAGAGGAAGAATACACCGAGATACAGCAGTTGTGTGAGGATATTTTAGTGTATAGAAGAGATATGATAGAGATGCGGAAAATAGAAAAGGAATCAAGAAAGAAAAGGGAGAAGGAAGATAAAAAGAAAGGGGAGGAGATGCGGCAGGCAGCAGTGGAAAGACTAGCAAGTTAATATCCAATTCAATATTATTTTGTCCAAACAAGCATACATTATGGTGACGAGATCCATAAGGAACATAATTCATTTTGTGCTGTTTTTCTTTTAGTGTTTTACTTTCAAGTTACACAGTATTCTGAATGTTCCTGTTTTACTTGGTGATTGATGTGCTGTTACTGAGCACCATATAATTAAATTGCCTAGTTTGTACTTTTAAATGTTTGAATAGAACCCATAAAGAAATGCAGAATAACAAATTGGTTTCATTTTAGAGCGCCGTACGGATGCTGGCTCATCAGGTGGTGCCATGTGGGATGATGTGTCTAGTAGTGGGTCAGATGAAGAAACTCCTTCAAAAAAAGGTAACATTTCTTGTAATCTAACAATATACTATTTCAACTTCTCTGACTGATTGGTTGCCACAAATATTTGGAATTGATTTTTTGCTTAACTGAAAACTATGGTGAAAGGAAAGTGATGTTTTGCTTAATGTTCTAAAATTTTGTATGATGAAATACATATTTATTTTATTTAGACACATATTTGAGAGTCCTAAAAGCTTGAAGGCTCAATAAGATCCATAATTTTAATGTTGCTCAGTTTCCTATATTGTGATTACATGTTTCCATCTCTTTCCCACCCTATAGGGGTTATAGGGGCTTGATGTTTTGGTTGTTTTTTATATAAATATATATAACACTTTCTTCTTTTCTTTCTTTTGTAATGTATTTCTACAGGAACCAAAAGGAAAGTTGCCAGGTCAAGCAGAAAGTCAGCAATTGAAATGCTATCTGAAAAGTACAAAGAGAAGGCAAAAATGAAGGACAAAGAGCTGGAAGTGAGAAAGATGGAGCTGGATTTTCAGAAACAAAAGTACGAGGATGAAGCTAAAGAAAGGAAGCTTTTGTTCTCCATGCTTCTAGAACAACTGAAAAAATAGATCATTTTGTCTTAAGTTGTTCTTGAAGCATTGACAGCGTAAGCTTTTTCTTCTGCTTTCTCATACGTTTGTTTTACATTATTAACACCCTTTAAACATAATTTGTGTGTACTGAAGGAAAGAGAAAATAAAAGATTCATTTTTTCTTGTTTTATTTCACTCGGCCTGTTGTTATTTACATAAATAAAATAATTATAGGCACAAAGGCCAAGTAAACAAAGTCACTGGTTGGACAGATAAGTTTCCAGGGATGGCTGCTCTAAATTAAAATAAGTGGTTGTCTGAGACCCATATAAACAGGTGTGACAATTGATAAGAATACATGCAACTAAATAATATTTACCAACAGGCTGTAAAAGTATCTTTAAGTTCTTTTTAAAGTCCAAGTAGGCAAAATTTTGGCAGATTTTGCCGAAACCCCATTCAACACAGGTCCGAACTTTACTCATTCTTGTATTAAATTCATGCTCATCATCTGTAAGGTGTGCTTGACGGAATGGAGCAATAATGTTCTGCGTGATGCCATAGGCAGGATCTCCATAAATAACGTATGGCTCTCCATTGGGTTGAACAAATCGGCACAGTTTATCTGACAGGCCGCTCACTCCAAGCATGAAGGCATCATGCCGGCGACCCTCTAAAGGACCAAACATATGGGCTATCATACCATTTGGGGCTTGAACAGACTAAAGAGTAAATGAAACAAAAATTACGACACCCTATATATTTTCCATGACTAAAGTTATGTTCTATTGCTTGGCTTGAGGGACCATGAAACTACTGGATATGTTTAAAACTAGTGAATTTTAGATTTTACAAAAGCAACCTTTATTGAATTAGATTTTATATCCTCCTTTGGTATCTGGTTTCCTTTACAGATCTTTAAAGATGACAACCAGAGATGGTTTTGCATTTCTTATTACAAAAGGGAACCCAATTCCCTCCCCTGCATTACTAATTGGAGTGCCTTCACAGTAGACAACTTTGCAGTGATTTTTTTTGTCTAATCAAGGAAATTTGTTTTCTTTCCTTTAACACCTTTTGTATACCTGGAATTTTAAGCAGTGTGTTCTCTTATGACCACTGAACATAATTCGTTGATTGCGAACAGGACGGGCTATTGGTCGTGGGGTCCCATCGATAAAACCCCAACACCCACTAAGAGGAGCTCCTTTTTCATGAACAGCCTCGGCAAAAGCTTCAGGATCAAGCCATACCAGGTCAAGACCATCTAAGAGGTGGTAGAATCTGTCATAGATATCATCCATAATCTGAAATGAATGGAAAGTAGTATAGCAGTGCAATTGGGTTTTGTTTTTGTGTGTTTTTTTTATGGGATGGGTTGTTTGCAACCACATGTGGGATGACAATTTTAATTACTCTAGTTGAACAGAACTGCTCCAATGAATGTGATGAGTTTAATTTTTCTCTCAACTTCCCTTCGAAGTCTAAAAGTAAACAAAAATCAAGCAAACAAACACAAAATGTACTGTAAGAATCTCTACAACCCCTCGTCAAATTCAGGAATAGTAAGGAGAATACAAGCAACTTCTACAGCAAAGATGAATGAACGGAGCAACGCTTTTATTTACCTTGTTAAATATCAAGCTCAGTTCTGATACCATTCGCCCGAAAACAGGCACAAGATCACTCCATCGATTAGGGTACGCTAATCTTCTTAAAAGAATCATCAGTGCCTCCATCCCTGTAGCAGTAGTCCCTTGACTGCAAATGTAATGGACTGGTAGTTGTAATGCATCTCGGAGCCTTTCCATATCTCTTTTTTGAAACCTGAGATTGAGGGTGAGGTTCTTTATAAATAAACAATTTGCAGTGGTCAAGTTTACAAGCATAAAACTTAGTGAACTTAAACAATCAAGAAACGACCAAAAGCAAAAAATTGTACCTAAACATGGCCTCGCACTGAACATCAGGTATATCCTGGAGATTAATACGGGGGTAGCTTGCATCGTTTTGTTGTGGAAACATGAATTCAACCAACAATTCATCCAAGTCGTCTTCACTGCTACTCGAGTCATCACTGCTGTCTTGCCACAGCATCACATCTAGGATACCATCAACATTTTTCCTTGTGGACACAATTTTTAATGCCAAACTTTGTTTTCCAATGCATAAAACTTAGAAATAAAATCACATTTGTCGAAAAATGGTTGAAGTTCTAATAACCAAATAGACACAAACCTTGTAGCTGCCGCCATTTTGGATTATATTACCCAGAATCCACTCCTTTAGTCCTACGCCAATCTAAATCGAATTGCGTTTGAACGTAAACCCGCAAACGGGTGACCACAAGCCGCGGTTAGAGGTTTGCGGTAAACTCGGATCTAAAACTCTCTAATGTTGTACCAGAGGCAAACTCGCTCCTCAAATAAATAAAAAATTTTAAAACGAGCGTGAGGCCTGAAGTGAGCGAAGTGAGCGAAGCGATCTTAGCCTTTATATTTTATTTGTTTATTTTAGGAGCGAGTTTGCCTGTTGGTACCCAGGGTATTGGATTTTGTTGAAAAGTGAATTTTTGGACTTTGAACTTGAACTTTGTGATAATTATTCAAATATCAGTAAAATGGTAAATACATCCAACTCCTGCTTCATTAAAAAAAAGTCAAATAGCTTTCATGCACTTAGAAAACAGAACAAAGGAAAGTTTAGCAAGAAGGTACAAAAACCGTGTTCCTGTGGATTAACATGAACTTGAAGCACCCTGACTTTGCTTATAAGTAAAAACCGGTTTGACGAAAATCTACATCTTGTTTTCATGTGATTTGTGTCGCCGTGGCTTGTATAGTACCCGCATCAGCTTGCACTTGGAGTTCTTCATTATGTACGGACTTTGGTTTATTTAGTGGTGAACGTTCAAAATATGAGCCCCCATATCTAAATACATTAAATTTTTGACTTCGTGACGAGCACTAAAGGTTTGACCAGAAATCCGACGTATACCTTGAGAGCAAAACGTGACTGAGTTTAAACCGGTTAATGTTCTTTGTTAAGGGTGACTGCAAGGAATAATTTAAGTATAAAGAAAGTATATTTTATTTTTGCGCATCCTAGAATTATATGCCAAATCGTGCACGCGAAAGAGTTTTTAAAAGGAGTTCTTGCTGTATTTTGCATTTGAGGCGCAATGGAGCGACAGTGGGACGAGAAGTCACGATTGAAAGCAAGGTTTGTTTACATGAATGGCATGCAGTTGTGCAATTCAGCTTTTCAGCAGTTTAACGAGTTCCGAAGATCCGGTGACTTATGTGATGTGGTTTTGTGTGTGGATAAGTTAGAAATTCCTGTACACAAAGTAATTCTTGCTGCAGTTAGTCCATATTTCAAGGCAATGTTTACTGGCAAGCTTGCGGAAAGCCGACAGGAGCGTGTCGCGTTGAGAGGTATTCAACCAAGCTCCCTGCAGCATCTTATCGACTTTGCGTACACCGGAACCGTAGAGATTGATAATGAAAATGTGCAATTTATACTCTATACAGCGACTCTTTTGCAAATTAGCTTAGTCAAAGATGCGTGTTGCCGGTATCTCGAAAAACAACTTGAAGCTGGAAATTGCCTGGGAATTCGATCCCTTTCAGATTCGCTCGATTGTAAACAACTGTTTCAAGCCGCTAATAAATTTGCAGTAGAACATTACCAAGAAGTGATAGAAACGGAAGAATTTTTACTTCAGCCTTATGATTCTATAAAAGCATTAACTGAAAGCAAGTCACTGAAAATTCCCGACGAAGATCAACTCGCGCGAAGTGTTCTGAAATGGATCCATCATGACATAGCGTCACGCAAACGCTACGCATCAAAACTGATAAAACGGCTTCACCTTGCGCGCTTATCGTTTGGTTTTTTAAAAGAGTTACTTCTAAATGACGATATAATTAGTGGATCTTTAGAATGCAAAGATTTAATTCAAGAAACAATCGAGGCATTAGAGTCGCCGAAGCTTCGAGGTGCTTATGAATTTCCATTATTTGGCTCGCGATCTTATGAAAACACTAGCGATGTCCTATTTGCTGTGGGAGGTGAAGCCTTAGGTGTAACGCTAGACAGTGTCGAGTTTTACCACCCCAAACTGGACAAATGGAGTAGTGGAGTTCCTGGCCATGAGCAACTGGTACTAGCAACTAACATGTATCAAGGTCGCTCATATGCATCACTGGTCATTGCAGGCAGACATGCTTATGTAATTGGTGGGCGAAGTTCCTCTCTTCAGATTATTGGTACGGTTGAGAGGTATGAATTGCCAGAAAATAAATGGTACCAAATACCACCACTGTGTTCAGAGCGTCTTGGTGCTGCTAGCTTATTAATTGATAATAAAATCTTTACAATGGGTGGTTGCGGCCGTCAAGGGTACTTAGCAAGCACTGAAGTCTTTGATGCTTTTACAAATGACTGGAAATGTAGTGTACCAATGGGCGAGAGACGGTGCTATTTTGGTTTGGTGTCATTAAATGACAGTGTATATGCAATAGGTGGATTTGGTGGTCCACAACAGATGGCAGACAATTGTCTAAGAAGTTGTGAGAGTTTTAACCCAAAAACTGAAAGCTGGACTCCATTAACACCCATGTCTTCAAAGAGAGCTTATTTTAGAACCATTGCCTTGGAAGGTTTGTATAAATATTTTCCTGTCTGTTTTTATTATGTATCATGATCAAATTCTGGAACAAATATCCAGTATACTATGATAAATGTTTAGATGTCTTGCCATTAGTAAAAACACCAAAATTTGAATCCAGTTACAGTACCTCTAAAATGTATCTATGGTAGCTATAGAATCCCTACAAAAATTTTGTATCCATGGTAATTAATAAATGCCATATATCCTTGGTAACTGTTAAATTTCATTAGAACTAGTAAACAGTGCTGAATGAATTAAATTACATAGATTTTTGAATATTCAAAATAATTTTAAATTCCAAAAAGAACAGTCATGCATGCATAATTATTGCTAAGTTATGACAAAGGGCTACTCATAGCATTGATAAAAAGGTTTCCTTAAAAATCATGTTGATTTATAACTTTAAGTTGCCTGTTTAACGTATTGGGGATGTGGGGGACCCCCAATACTGCAATACCATCCCAGAAAAAAGAAAATACCGCAGTATCATGTGTGAAAATCATCAATACCATAATACTGCAAAATCAAGTCACCAAATTTACATAACTTTTGTAACACTCATACAACACAGAGCAGTATGTGATACTTAAGAAATAAAGCATGTTCTCTGTGCCTTCATAGCCTGGTGAAAAATGAGGTGAACGTTTGGGAGAATTTGAGAGCAGATCAAAGAGTTGAGGGTTTTCACCTGCTTGAGAATTCTCACAAACTTTGCTGAGATTTTCAATAGGCTATGGAGGCACGGAGAACATGTTTTATTTCTTTTATAAAATAATTATTTTCATTGTTAACAAAGAGGAAGATGGTTTACGAAGCGCGTATTGTAAATTCTTACAACTCTGAGACAGTCAAACTACATTGCTCACGCCATTTTCGTGCTTCATAGCGCTATGAAAACACACTTGTAGACCAATAAAAACTCACATAGTATCCAAATTATTTTATACTACTACAGTATTTGTAGCTTACACTTTGCACAGAGATTGATGAGCAGAAATGGCTTGAACACCCCTCTGTTATAGCCCAAAAATAGAAGGGTGCTGGTATACAAAATACCGTACTAAACAGGGTAAATTATCGAATACCAGGACCGAAACAACAAAATTATTGTATATCTGCACTGATAGAAAGACTACAGGATACTGAGCCATTACAGCTGTTTTACCACTGTACCATACCAAAAATGGCCAAGTACCTTGATACCGCTACTCCCCCTTTCTAACAAAGCTTGACATACAGTATATGTACAGTATTTTAGAGTTTAGGTTGGCCTGAGGGCTTTAACAGAACTCAAACTTTGATTAATTTTGTGTTTTGGGTGGCATACAACTTAATTGGAGAGGAAATGAATATTATATAATTCTACTTTTCAGTGGCTATCTACAAATCAACCACTAAATTGATTCTTTGAAAAATTAATGTATTCCTTTGTAATTCAGTTAGGTGATAGTACAGGCACCCGCTGGTCCTTAAAAAGTCTTGATTTTGAATTTTAAGGCCTTGAAAAAGTCTTAAAAATGTAAAAGTTCATTTTTTATGTGTTAAAATGCCTTAAATTTGATTTCAAGTCAAAGATGTTACTTCCACTGGTTAAAAGATGAAGCTTTTATTGGCTGTGTTGCTTGTCGAACACACATGTACAGAATGCCTTGAGCAAGCATTGCAAAAGGCACGGAAAATTGCACAAGCAGTCACTTCAGCACCTGCAGTCCTGTTGGATTGTGGCATTCTAATCTTTCACTAGTTTGTGTGAACAACATTTTAATTTGCATACTGTACGTCTTAAATTTAAAAGTTTGGGTGTTAAATAACCTTAAAAAGGTTTTAAATCTCCTGAGTTGAACCTGCAGGAAGCCTGTAGTATGTATCTTGTTAAAATCACAAATATTTATATTAATACATTTGTATATTTGTTTAATTGGCATTTACTGTAGCTTACCTTAAAGTTAGCATGTACATAGACTGTTATATGATACTGAGATCAGTTAGAGTTTTTATAGCAATTATTATTATAATTGCATGTATGATTTTGTAAAGTTACTCTGACTATATAGTAAAATGTATCTATGGTAGCTACAGTATAGAATTCCTACAAAAAATGTAAATCAGAGTAACTTTACAGAGTTATACATGCAGTTATGATTGCTGTAAAAACTCCAAAGTAAACTTGAAACTTATCGTTTTCTTTTTCGATTTACAGACATGTTCATGCTACATAAATTTTCTAATTCAAAATTGTTTTACAAGGTTTCAACCAAGAAAATAATTAATACACAGTATAAAGTGGCAAATATTTTTTCAGACTGAGAAAGGAAGCCAGAGAAGGAGATTTTACTTGTATTAAAATCCAGAAGTTATGATCCAATCCTTCCTTTCTTCCTAAACAATTGCCGCCAATTGCATCTTTTTTTGGAAACCAGTCACAAAAGTTACTCTATCTTGATCTACCCTTAATGCATGCAAATAAACTAAGCTAAAAGCTGGTGTAATGCTTGTGGGATGTGGCTAGAATTATATAAAATTCAAGTATGGAATGCACTTGCATGCTAGGAACTAACATGAAGGCACTAAAATGGGCACTACAGTGTACAGTCCTATAACAAGGCTTGTGGCTTATTGAAACTGGTTCTTTTTTCAATTATGAAAAGCACCCTTTTAAACCCTTACTCAGGAAAAGTGGGCCCTTTATGTGGTTTTTCTATCATATCTTTCAAATAATTAATCTATAAGGGCTAAAATTTCATGGGAAATTTTTTGGCATCCAGTTTGGAATTAATTGTTCTTGTACGTTGCCATGGTAACTCTTTGCTATTTTTAGTAAAATAATATATTTTTTTGCATTTTAGTACTCTTTAATAGTGACTTTCCAAAGCTAAAACAGCAATCTTTTAAAGTATGCTAGAGAGTTTTACAGATATTGTTAAAATTAAATGTTATGCTACTACAACATAATCACATTATATGGTACAGCTTGCAATTTCTTTGTTGCATTAGATTTGTTTGAAGGGTGTACATAATAGGCATTTCTTTCATCATGGCAACCGTTTTCTGTTTTGACATAGAACAAGGTGATGCATAGATTTTTTGGGAAAAAAAATGTTTTTCTATAATTTTGGCATCAGGGGAAGAAACTTATATTGATTTCAGAGAACTCAAGTCCCACTATGTACATCAAAATGTATTTTTAGACCACCTAGGTTCTCTTAATAGATCCTTTCTGCATGCATTGCGTTAGGTATGTTTGTCATACCCCAACCAAGCTCCCACATGCATGCAGTGGGGCTCAGCCTTAAAGAAGTTCTCTGAACTTGCCCTTGTAGTTCTTAGCTTGTAGTAAAGCTGTACTGTGGTGAGAAGTCCTAACAGGACAAAACAGCTGTGTTTGGTTGCTTTTGTTACTTGCATTGTAGTTACACATTCCAGCCAAACCATGGAGTTGAGTACAGGTTGTTTGTTCTTTTAAAGAGTTCTACAATTCAATTGAGCTTTTTTTCTGCTTGAGTTTATTATCAGTTTATTAATCTTAGTGAAAGGTTTATCATAGTTTTCAATTGGTAATTTATTTGGCTCCTTCTGTTGGTACCATAGAGATAGTAACACAGATTACGTAAATGCAGTTTCAACCAATCAAAAACACTAAAATAAAGCTGACCCCGACCCTCAACCAATCAAGAAGCACTTCCTCCGGTACGCACAGAAACGCTCATTTTTTTTCTTATTTGTCTTCAGGGTCAATTTATGCTCTTGGGGGATATAACTTTTCGTGGCTGAACTCGGCCGAGAGGTTTGATCCGCGAGAAGGACAGTGGTATAACATTTCAACCATGACTGCACCCCGCAGTAGTTTTGGTGCTAGTGCTTCTGGTAATTCTCTCGTTGTCGCAGGAGGCTTCAATGGTATTACAAACCTTAATAGTGTAGAATGTTATGATGTTCAAGCTAGTCGCTGGAGGAAAGTTGCATCAATGACAAGTCGTCGCTATGGGATGGACTTAGCAACATTTTTTATATGAGTCACTGTCTCTATCTACATCTTCTGTACAATAACCTTACATTTTGAGAAACAGTCTTGTAAATTTTTTTGTATAAATTACAATTCACATTACTTTAAAAAATGAAAACAATTTTTTTATATTTCAAATTTTTAGAGTTTTTTGAATATGATTTAAATTACCATACTTTTTCCATGGCTAAATATATACTCACAATATCGGAAATTCATAAGTGCTTCAGATTATCCACAACATTTTTTTGACATTAGGATTGTCAGACTTGTGATCAGTCAGCATAAATATTTTTGCAGAAATACAATTTTGATAGCGTTTATACTGTATTTTGGAATTTACCAAAATTTGCATTCATGATCAGTCTGCATGCACACACAATTGAATGTAAGATCTTTCAACATTAACTTAACGTCTTTGTCGTAAATTTAAAACGTCTTCTTTATTTTCCACAATCTTTTTCTACACGAAATTCACTCTACTACAAACTTAGTCATGTTCAACTTCGATCTCTGTTATTTTACAATCTCTTTTTTTTTCTAATTACATGTTTATTGGGGGTGGGGGGTGAAAGGGTCGTTCGGATTGCGGATTTTGCGGATTTCAACAATAATTTTGGCGGATTTGCGGATCCAATAAATCTGATGGATTCGGATGTTGGCAAAAAACTTGTGCGGATTACGGATTCAAAAGCATAATTCTAGCTGCAAGTTAGACTACGGATCCCTCAATTGGCGACCAGGCACGCAAGGTCCAAAAGGTCAACGGATTTGGCACTGAAAATGCGCGGATCGGCTGATTCTGTACCCCCTTTCACCCCTCCTGTTAATGAGTAACGCAGTAGCTCAATGGATGATTGATACTACACTCTTGTTTTTTTAAATAAGAACCTTTTTTATAAGAACCTGAGGCTGAAAATCGCCAAAAAATTAAGAACAAGTTAAGAACATGCTGAGGCTGAGAAAAGGTGAAGAACATTTATT
>JANCMA020413708.1:0-11094 GCA_024336925.2 Zoanthus solanderi
GTGGGGGTTGGGTAGTGGTGTTATCCTACCGATTATTATAGAAAAGGACAAGAAGAGAAAACATCGCAAAGCCAATTATTAGGGAAACGAGAATCCCACAAATCCTTTACTTTTGTTGGAAAAAACATTATTTTACTTGTTCTGCTAAAATAAAAACCTCCCTAATGTTTGATTGTTTGTTTAGTTAGTTTTTATTCTGAGCGCGCGGAATGAGGCGGCCTTTTTGATGTCTGCGCCGTGTACTTTTCATTCCGACACATAGCGTCATAACCAGTATAGCAAGAAGGAGAAGACAAGTGTAGAAGTGTGAATCGCAAGTTTATTGTTTTAATTCTTTGATCTTCATCTGAAAACCTATTGTCACTTTTTTTGCAAATGGCAGCGTTGTCCTGTAAATATTCTAAATGTGTGGGTGGAGAATGTGGTGCTAGCGTATTTAATGAGACCAATATACAGTGTTTGCGGATTGCTGATTGCAACAAGAACATCAAAGAGCACCTGAAACTATTTGACGTGCGAGATTCGACCATTGACTCAGAAGGAACGCTTTTACTGGCAAGAGCAGGTATTTCTTTGACGTAGATTAATGATCAGATGACAGTAACACACATATCCAAGGGTCAGTGTAAGTTGTAACCAGGTGTTTCAATATTTGTTTTCCAAGGAATTTTTAAACATAATGAAGAACACTGGAATATGACTATATGCCCGCGGCATCGCGATCAGTTCGGATTAAGATGGCGGAACAACAAGACATACTGTCCAGTTCCAAACACGTGGTCTGGGCACGACAAAAAGCGTGCAACGCGCGGAATTACCGTCAATCAGTCCAGGCAACTGTTCATGGATTGTGGAACACTGATTCCAGTTGGAACACGTAAGTTCAAAACGATTGATAACAAAAAGTCTTGGCTAAATACTTTGAGAATTATTTTGAGTTGGAACTATAATAGTAACAGTACTAATATTAATCTTACAGCGTGAAGCGCGCTACCGTTTCCACCAGACCAAGATTTTTGATGAATTTCTGACACTTTTTTGACACTTTAGAAAAGAGACCCGCTATCAAAGTGGGTGGAGACATTGTGATTGATATGTGGCGGGAAGAAAGTCTTGATATATTTTTAGTTCGTTTTTTTTGGGCACGCGGTATAAAGTTCCCGCCCCTCAATCAAAAACGTTCCAGAAAAATGTCAAAAATCTTTGTCAGGTGAAAATGGCAGTGTGCTTAACGCTGTAAATAAATATTGATATTATCAATAACAATAATTTTGCTAAAGAAACGGTTTTTACGTTTTCCTGGATGGTGTCGTTTTGATTCAGTTTTTAATTGTATTTATTGATTTTTTTTATCTCGCAACTATTTGATATTTCTAATTAATAACGTAGTTTTATGAATATTTCTTGTCAGGTAGAGTGTTTTAAAGTAGATAGGCTGATACGAAACTACCATTTTTGTACCTACACATTTGCACTATTCTTCTTCTGCTTGAGAAGTGAAGTAATATGTTATTGGGGCAGGGTTCTGCCGCCTTTGCCTGCTGTAGCTATGTTTTGTTATCAACTAACTTTTTACTTTAACAAACACAGTCAGACTAGATAGAATATGTAAATAATAAGAGACGGATATAACAGTATTTTAGTTCAGAAATTGACAATTTATTGAAACAGTGATACATCTGATTTACAGTTATATGCCCAGGTTGCCGAACTAAGCTCGATGGACCTCAGCGACAAGCTTCTGCAGATACAAGTGGTCTTCATCAAACCTCGAGTCCAGTAACTAGTGCCACGCCCTGTACTGAAATCGCAACAAGTTCTCAAGGCCGTGAGTGTGCAATGATTAGCTCAGAGTGCCTTCCGTCCCAGGATACCTCATCTGCTGGTGTAGAGGTAAATCCAATGTTTAACTATGCGTGAAAAAAATAGTTTCTGAAATTTTCCTGTTTCTTTGTACAATGCTAACATAACATTTTGTCTTTTTAGAATTATGTCGGTGAAGGCGATCTTGAAGACGTATGGGAGGCTATGCACGACTTGACTCTAGGCGGAAATACGAGTCTGTACGTTCCTGATAGGAGCAGTGACTTTGAAGGCGAGGATGAAGATGTAGAAATCAGCCATGACGCTAAGAGATATCTTTTGAACACATTTCTTGACAGCTGCAACGTTAGCAAAGTGTGTTTGTCAAAGAAAAGATGGGAGGAAGCAAGCGAGAGTACGAGAAGGTCGCGTGTCAAAACAACTGGTGCTGTCATTGTGGCTGCCTTGAAGGTTATTGCGCCAGGGGATGCCGCACCTTTGTGGCAAGCTGTCCAGCATTCTGCGTTCGTCGAGCAAGCGCTTGGGCTCGTAAAACACCTAGCCGATAAAAAGTATTTAGAAGCCTTAGCAAAAACGTACCGTCATGCTACGTCATGGGAGACAAGACGTCAAGCTTTATCAGTTATGGCTGACCTGGTTCCGTATGAAGCAATTGAGAGATATTTACCGGGGATATCAGAATATAGGATTAAAGCTGCAAGGAAACACAAAAGTGTGTATGGGCGAGGAGTCCCCGTTCCCAGTGTGCATAGTCCGCGAATGAGAATTGATTCCAGCCAGCTCGATCATTTTCTAACATTTATCACGAGCCCCCATGTTGTACAGGATCTCCCTTTTGGACAAAAACATCTGAAACTCTACTGGCGATGTACTGGAGACGCCCAATGTTGTGCGTAGTATGATATCTGAGCGTATCGTGAGGCAGTACACCCAATACTGCGAGGAGCAGGGTGTACAACCCTTTGGACGCACTACTATGTTAAACATATTGGCGGCATGCAGTGCAACAACAAGAAAATCGCTTCAGGGAATTGATTATATTGCTGCAGAGGGTAGTAAAGGATTTGATACACTCATCAGCGTGACCATACAAATAGCAGAAAATGGGTTAATTTCAAGGGAACTTTCCAAAAAGTGGCAGGACTCACTAAAACGTCTCAAACAGTATCTGAAGATTGATTTTAAGGTAAGTAAAAGCCGTGTGTACATAAGTTTCTACTGCAGTTACAAACAAAATATACATTAACATATATCCATTTACCCTCTCACTCAGTTTTCTCCCTAATGAAGCTTTACGGAGAGAATTGCTAAAAACAATAAAATTACAAAGAGCACGTGTCAGTATGCCCAAAATTATTATTATATTAGTGTTATTTTTATTATCATTATGATTATTATTGTTATTATTATTATTATTATTACTATTTATTAACAATATAATAATAATATAAACAATCTTGTTAACGAAGGTCCTTATCCGGCTGTCTTTATGTTTGTAGGTTCACGTTGCGCCTTCCTCGCTTGTTGCTGAGCATTGTTTCACCCATTCTTTGAGCGATGGAGATGAGCCGTTATTTGGGGAAGATTGTGAGCACCAGCATGATCAAACCTGTTCTATGTGCGAATCACTAAAGAAGATAACATCTGACATCCAAGAATGCTTGAATAGGACAGATGTATCTCTTGCGGAGGACACTCTTGATGATTTTCGTTTCAGTACTCATCAGGCGGTACAAAACATAGAGGCGTGGAAAGCCCATCAGTTGAGAAGTGCAAGGCAAGATGCTGCCAGGACTGACGTGCTGGAACTGCTTGATGAATCATCAGTTATGATGACGATGGATTGGGCCATGAAATTTTTGCCACAAAAGTACCGTGAATCGCAAACAGATTGGTTTGCGAAACGTGGCATATCGTGGCACATAGCGGTTACAGTAAGAAAGTCTAATGGAAATCTACAGAGCCAATCTTTTGTGCATATTTTGGACAACTGTACCCAGGACAGCGCACTAGTCATCAGAATCATAATTCACGTGCTAGAAATCCTCAAGAGGGAGCATCCTGAAATCAGCCGTGCGTTCCTCAGATCTGATAATGCTGGCTGCTATCATAGCTCAGTTACGCTGTCTGCCTGCAGGTTTATGGAAGAACGGACCGGGATAGCGGTAGCCAGAGTAGTCTTTAGCGATCCCCAGGGGGGAAAGGGTCCCTGCGATCGAAAAGCTGCTACTGTGAAAGCGCACGTCCGAAGGTGGATCAACGAAGGTCATGACATACAAACGGCCAGAGACTTTTATCAAGCAATGAATTCACTTGGTGGAGTAAAAGGAGTAAGGGTGGTGCATGAAGACGCAGCTGAGTTGAAAGAACAGCAGGTAAAGTGGGAAGGAGTTAGCTTCTTGAACAACTTTGAGTACACAGGCCAAAGCATCAAAGTCTGGCGAGCGTACAACATCGGCCATGGCAAGACGGTTGGTGCACAGTTACCATCACTAGGTAAGCAGAGTGTGCAGGCATGTAGCGTAGTTTCAAGAAGGGGGAGCGGAGGAGGGGCTTCCTACGATGTTCAAATAATGGCGATACCAAGGAAGAAGGGGTTAAACTGATGCAATCCTTCAGGCCAGAACCTTGTGAAGAAATCTTTTGCCGCCTTCCCTCCCAATCATATTTAATTTTCGCATTCTTTTTGTTTGGTGACTAACTGGACCAAGTGCGAGAAACCCATAAAACATTGCCTCTTTTTTATTTCACCTTTAAAGCTTCGTAATACACCTCCCATTATTTCCACATTTCGGCCTTTTTAAAACACCGTTGATTTTTATGAGGTAGGGGAGCTGGTGAAATTGAATGTGTGGTAAAAATTTGGGATGATACTTTGTGAACCATAACTATTATTGAAACGACCAATCCATATAAACTTTTATATTAATTTTTTCTTTAAGCGACCAGAATTTCCAAATGTTTTGGAATGTCCCATCCTACAGACCCCAGATTTTTAGTTGCCTTCCCTAATTTTTACCAGACCCCCAACCCCCTCTCCCCACCCCATAAAAATGACTGGTCACTAAGGCCTTCAAGTTGCTGTTTATTATAAATTTATCAATGAAATTTTTGGAACGCCCTGAAATGCTTGTATGGATTTCCTTACGTGTATTTTGGAACCCAACATACTATCTATCTAGCCGGATTTTTGTTTGTCTGTCCTGTATTATTTTCAGCTGTTCTCATGATAACAATTCATTTTAATCTGGTATTTTCATCAGATACCTCTCAGACAGGTAGTGCATTCCAGAAGCCCTTCACCGACGGTAAGTTCTTGGATGTCAGTTCGTATGGAACCACTAGAGCTGCTCACGTTCAAACTCCGAAGCCGTTCACTGTTGCTGAACCATCAGATGAGCTTTCATCCACAGAAACATCCGGAATTTTTCAGTGCCCCAACGATGGATGCACAAAGGTATACCAACGATACTCGGCAATGGAGAAACACTTATTATATGGTAAATGTGAACTTGAGCATGAACGGCTAACTCTGCTGGACAGAGCAAAGTTAGTATACCACGAGAAACTAAGCAAGGGAACTAGTGAAACCGTCACCATCCAGGGTGACGTTGACATAGGGTCAACTGCGTCAAGTCAGCCGAGAGAAGTACTTCACAAAGGATGGGCGTTGAAAAAAGCCAGAAAACCTACACGCTTTAGTGAGGCCGTCAGGAAATATTTAGAGGAAAAATTCAATATAGGAAAAGAGACTGGCCATAAATTAGATGCGGCTTCGGTTGCCCGTGACATGAGATTTGCGAGAGGCCCAGATGGTACGCGACTCTTTGATTTAAATGATTTCTTGACGGAACAACAGGTGACGTCCTATTTCTCGCGGTTGACTGGAAAACGCCGCCACCAACCAGCTGACAACGAAATCAGAATCCCATCAGAAGACGAAGAGGCAGCAATTGATGAACAAAACTTCGCAGACGTGCGCTCAATTATCTTGAGAGAAGTTCAGCTTGGTCACCCTATCACGTGTGATAACTATAACATTTGCTTAATGTATCGCCAGGGAAAGCTCACAGGACTTTCCATAGCTATGTTACGGCGAATTTGTGCGTACTTTGACCTCGACATTGAACCATTACTAAACGCAAAAAGGCTCCATACATCGCCCTTCTTGGCCAACTGGTCAACACATGCAGTTGCAATGCCTAAACCAAAGCAAAAAGCTAAAAAATAGAAATTAATAAATAAAAAAATGGAGCCCATCAATAGGACCCTCCATAGACCCTATGCACTAAATGGCGACTATTTTAATATTCTTTTGTCTACATACAAATTAGCCTTACTAGCTTTCAAAAGATTATGCCACTCCAAACGAGACTATTAGGGCTAATTTGAATGTAGAACAAATTGAAGAATATTAAAATCGCCTCCATTTTTGTATAGGGCCTATATGCACTCTATGCTTGAGTCAATTTTGGCAATCTCGTTTTATTTTTAGAACTACGTTTTCACATCTACCATCACGTAAAAATCCTGCTTTCTTATGATTGGGTGATCTGAACAAATCGTGCGAATCTAGACAACTAAGATTAAAAAAGATACGTGCAAAAGTTGACTCACAGGGCTAGTATGGGAGATGTAGGATCCTATTCATGGTCTACTGAAAAAAATAAAAACAGAACAAGGTTCCTTGTCCCTTTTTTGCTTGAAAATGAATGAGCATTTGTTGAATTATAGATTGTTTATCGTCTCTTAAAGTACTTGCACCACAGTAGCACAATTGTTTTAATATTATGAGAAACGTCTGCGACAACAAATAAAACAACAAATAAATTGTTGTTTATACTTCGGGCTCTCTCTGTCAACCCAGGTCCAAGAGGACTGGGTCTAGCGCTTTCGTGTGCAACAACAGGACGAGCAAAGGTACAAGCATCCATTTTTGTCCAAAACGCTTATTTAAATCCTTCGACTTTTTTAGAAATCATGTCAAGACAAACCTCAACTTGTTCTTACAGTCGCTGCGGATTTTGATGCAAATATCTTGACGTTGATCTGTTAGAATGCGATCCGACTTGACACACGAGACCAGATTGAACTCTTCGGTTTATTGACATTGTGCTTTTGTGAATGGAAATTGTTCAAGTTTGGTATGTATAATTAAAATTTACCTATATTTGCTCGATATAAAGTTGCATTTCAATTTTTTGCTTGTTTTTATTCATTTTTATCCGATCGGGAGGTGAAATAAGAGGAAAATTTTGCACTGCTGGTGTTGCTTACTCATGTCAACGCTGGAAATCTTAGCTGCAACAGAACAACTTTCGGCTGTTCGCACAGCTCGCCGATTGAACTGTCCCAAAATTTTATTGCACAGAATTAAAGTACGAATATACGTCTTTTCAGGAATAATATCAATTTTAGTCAGAACCACGTACCAATTGGGGTTTTGAACCCCTGAAACTTGGCTAAATTTGGTAACCCAGCTTTGCTGCTCTGAGTGATAATTTTAAAAAAATTGTCAAAAAATTCAATATTCTCAAATTTGATTTCTAACTGCTTTGTTATACACTAGACAGACTAGAAAACATTCACAATGTCAAAACTTTGTTGTGAGCTAATCATTTGGGTTCGAAATAGAGCCCGATTTTAGGTCAATTGTTTGAGCGATTTTGTGGTCTCTCGGGCCTCGATTAGAAAAAGTCGTCTCGCGAAAAAAATATTCAACTGATCAAACTTAAAATTATATTTTTATGAACAGTGGCCTTAAGGCTTCATTTTGGTTTGGGTTTTGAAAAATCGAATTTTCACGAGTTGCGGGCCGTAGTCGATCCTACCGCAAACTCGCTCTTAAGTCTCTAAATCAAGCTGAGAAACTCAACATCATAATGAACCGTTTTCGACCAGGAGAGAAATATGCTTTCCCTGAAGTTTTTATGAATGGTTGTAATCGGTCTTTCCAAAGATCATGGCAGCAACGTTATCCTTGGCTCGTTTACAGCAAGGAATGTGACAGTGGTTTCTGTCTCCCATGCGTTTTTTTTTTTGCCATACGCGAAAGCTTAGGTACCTTAGTAACCACTCCGTTTAATCGGTGGACAAAAGTAAGCAAAGTGTGTGGCGAACATGAGAAACATCGTTACCCATCGATGCCATGGTTGCATACGATAATTTTCTCACGACAAGTCGGATTCCGCAAAAAAACATCCAAGTTCAAATTGAAAGCGAACGCGGAAGCACGATTAGGAGAAACAGAGAAATTGTGAAAAGTGTTGCAAAGTGCATCCATTTTTGCGGCAAACAGTGCATTGCATTGAGAGGCCATAGAGATGACAGCGCTGCCGATGAAAATGAAAACAGGGACAACTTTCTAGCTTTGCTGGAATTACGTGTTGACTCCGGAAAGAAGTTTTAAAGAACCATCTAGCGACCTGCAGCGCCAATGCACGATATTCAAGTAAAACAATACAGAATCAACTCATAATGCTGATCGGAGACCACATAAGGGATTCGATCATTCAAGAAATCAAAGTACTTCTCTATTCTTTACTATGAAGTAACTGACAATGCTAATCTCGAACAGTTGTCTTTGGTTTTACGGTTTGTCTACAAAGAATGCATGATCCGCGAAGAGTTTTTAGACTTTTGATGCACCGAACGGATAACTGGTCAAGTAATTTCTTCCTTCTTGGAGAAGTTGGAGCAGTGAGGTCTTCACATTTCAAACTGCAGAGGCCAAGGCTACGATGGTGCTTCGAATATGTCTGCATAAGCGCGGGGAGTGCAAGGCTTAATAGCACAGATAAACCCCACGGCCTGTATGTGCACTGCAATTCCCATGTATTAAATCTCGTTATAGTTAAAGCATGTAGCTTACCATCAGTTCGCAACATGGCTGGCACTATAACGGAGATTTCACAATTTTTCAATTATTCTCCTAAGCGGCAGAGATACTTGGAGAAAGTAATTAGCGTTGATCAGCCGGATTCACAGAGAACTAAGATTCGAGATCTCTGCCGTACACGTTGGGTTGAACGTCACGAGGTATACGAAACGTTTGTGCTGTAACTTCCGTCGATTGTTAAAAGACTGGAGGTTATTTTGGACGAACAGCAGCACAAACAATACACTACCGAAACCCCTTGGAACTGGGACAGAGAGACTCTCCAGAAGGCAAATGGCTTCTATTACACATGTTGTTCTTTCCAGTTTCTCATCGCGTTAATAGTCACCATGAAAACTTTAGCAGTCATTAAGCCGATTAGCATTAAACTGCAAAAGAAGTCCAATGACATCGTGAAGGCATACTGTATGATATCAGAGACCGAGAAAGAGTTGAACCAAAAGAGATACGAGGCTGAAGCTGTGTTCAAAAGATGGTACTCTATGGCTGTGGAGCTCAGTTCAGACCTAGGTACCGAGCCCAGTGTTCCGAGAACAGCCTCAAGACAGCAACACCAGGGAAAATGCACCCTATGACACTCCTGGACCCGGTTGTTCAAAGCTGGGATAAGTTTAACCCGGAATAGCACTTAACCTAGGGTTAAAATTGCTAGCCCGGGGATAGTTAACACTGGGTTAAAAAGCTGTTGTTCAAACGCGAGAAAAATAAATTTAACCCCGGAATAGCTAACCCAGGGTTAAAATGAAAACGCTTCCCATAATAGTCACGTAGTCAATCTTGGTGAATGTGGTAGCCCCGGCGAAAATGGCGTCCGAAGGGGGGGAGCCAGATTTACAAATGTGTGTTAGGAAGCGGAAGTGCAATTTTTCGTCATTAGAAACAGCCGTGTTAGTAGAAAAGTACGAGGAGCACAAAGTGCTGCTCGATTCCAAGTTAACGAATCAGTTGACATATATAAAGAAATGTATACTTTGGGAAGAAATTACGCAAGCAGTTAATTTCGTCGGAAATGCTTCTCGTACAACCGACGAAATCCGCGCGAAGTGGAAAGGCTTGAAAAAGGCTGCAAAGAAGGCCTGTTCCTTTGAAATTAGACAAGCTCGAAAAACTGGCGGTGGGCCGCCAGAAAAATCAAACGAAAACACAGAAGAAACGCCGGTAGAACGCCGGAAACGCCGCCTGAACAAAATAGTCGACATGTATCGCCAAAGCTCAAGTTTTGTAGGGGTAGATGGAGGACTCGAGGGTGGTGTACCTGTTGCGGGTAAGTTTCCGGTTACAAAACAACTTTTAACAAAGCCAAATAAGTCAGGCTTTTTAAAAAAACTTTAACTAACGTACGCTTTCTGGTAAAACAATTGTAAGAAGAAAACGAGGTCAGTCTTTTATGTTAGTACTGCGGTTAATAAGTAAATAATGTTTTTTTCCACTACGTCTACGACGTTTGTTTGTAAACAATAATTTTGAGGTTGCAATTTTGTTTCAAAACAATTGAAATGGAGAATGTTTTTCCCGTTTCTAAGCTGTTACAGTACTCTCTCAACATATTGAGAGAATGGAGAGCGGCGTTTAAGCCATATTTATTTAAATATTTTATATTTTAAAAGTTGAGCTTTGTTTAAATTCACTCGCGTACGTCACTGGCCATCATGGAGCATCACTTCCAATAACTCCTGACACTGACCAACGGACCTTCGCGTCATTTTAGGGATAAATCGTTTTAAAAAAAGTATAAAGTGAATAAACATCGCATTTTATTTAGAAAATAGTTCTATTTAAGTAAAGTAGCCAAACTTTAAGACACAAGTTTAGGGAACGTCGAAATATAATTTAAGAAAAAATAACAACTACAATGATTCAATTGATTCAGATCACGTTTCGACAGCGTTTGGTCGGATTGGAGCTTTCTTCTGCCTCAAGCCAATACTGAACCATTGAAACTCGACGTTTCACTTCTTTCTCTTTTTAATTTATTTGAATATGAAATTTGACTCTTAAAGAAACGTTTAAAAGTTCTTCTGAAAATCGTGTACATACTAAATGGTTCGCCTAATCTAGTAAATACTGCACGTTTTCAAACTTTTCATTCCTTATCTTGCTATCGAAAAATGATCAAAAAAAACTTTACATACAATTTTATAAGTCTTACAGTATTTGTTAATACTTTTTTCTTATTAGTAGTATATGTATAGCCATTATTCACCTGCAATAAAATATTTCATTATTATATTAGGCAAATTGATAAAATAACTTTACCCAAGTTAGTGCCAAGTGATTTTAGCTAAAAACATCAGAATTTATGGCCCAAAAATCTGTCACTTGTAAAACTTTATAACAGTATTTTACCAGTGTTATTAATTAACTCTAGATAT
>JANCMA020413811.1:0-11094 GCA_024336925.2 Zoanthus solanderi
TCAGTTTAGTTTAAGTGAAGCTAATTACAATTGCATGGTTATTTATAAGCGTTTTCAAAAGTATAAGATTACAAATTTAAAATTATAATTAAAAGTAAAACAAAAGATAAGATTACATATGAATGATAGTGTTATAATTAAACATTATAAATTTAAAAGTGTTGCGTTGTTTTTAAAACTGAAATATTTATACACCTTTTAAACATTCTGTCAGAAAAAATTGGCTCTTGGAGAAATAGCATACGTTTGTTACTCAGACCAACTAATAAACTTCTATATAATTTTAAAAGAAGACTTACTCTCCGTAAGTTTTGGGCATTATGTTTGTTCTTTGAATTTCAGAAACACCTAATTTGTACATTTTTTGGTAGGAATTTCAAAGCTATAAAGAAAATGAAAATTTGGTTTCTTCTTCTTCTGCCTGCTCTGGCTAACGTACTCTCGACTAGAAGCAGCACGATCAACCATTTTCAAGAAATCAAAGGTAAAATATTCAGTCTCTTTACAGATTGGTATCGTCATTCGACGAAAAGTGATTTGTGTTCTGAAAGGCTTTTAATTGCGAGCGAATGTATTACTCAGAATTTTTTAAGTAATTTAAACACACCTGTTAGGATGGGATAAAACTTATCTATGTCACTTCAGCACCAAATTTCTTTCTTTTTTTTCCGAGTTAAAAAAAAATGTTAAAGGAAAATATTTAAAATGAAAAAGGAAAAGTGTGAAATCTGGATTATACTATAGTTGGTTTCAGACGAGTTCACTGAAAAAGGCCGGAACTGGATGCCGGGCAGTTTTCGAAAACTTTGTTTATATTTTCTATTTTAATGGTTTGAAGAGTAATTTTGGTTTTCGATTCATTAATATAAAAAATACTCTCAAGTTCAATGGAATTCAATTTTCTTCCTAGAGCCAGTTTCTGTGAGATCTATCGGACTGGAAGGCAAAGTTTTACTTGGCGGGCTATTTCCGGTTCACGAGAAAAGCGCAACAACTGAAAACGGATGCGGAAACATGAGCACCCAACCGGGATTTCAATACCTCACAGCGATGCTTTACGCTATTGAGAACATCAACAATGACTCGACACTACTGCCCGGTATTTCTCTAGGTGCGAGGATTTATGACACTTGCCGAAGTCAAACTATTGGTGCCGACCGTGCAAAAGATATCATAAAATACACCCTGGTTCATCAAGGCAACGGATCTAGTCCACTGGTTGGCGTCATCGGTCCGTTCACCAGCGATGTCTCCATTGCTGTTGCGCCATTACTCCGCGTGTTTGGGATTCCTCAGATTAGTTACGGGTCCACAAGCGTTGATTTGAGTAACAAAGAAGTATATCCAACTTTTTTTCGTACAGTTCCGCCGGACTCTTTCCAAGCCGAAGCAATAGTTGATATACTAAAGCATTTTCACTGGAATTACGTCCTAACTATTAACTCTGAAGGCAATTACGGTGAAACAGGTATTGAGAATTTTCGATTCGCTGCTAAACGCAAAGGAATATGCATTGCTGCCAGCGCAAAGATTCCTAAACTCGCTAGGAATTTTGACTATGATACAATCATGAAAAATTGTCTGCAACCAATTTATAGACGTGTCAAGGTCATTGTGCTATATTCAACACAGGATGAATCACGGCGAATTCTTCATGCAGCAATGAAAAACGGACGTGGTCGATTCACTTGGATCGGTAGTAATGGCTGGAGCAATAGAGCGGATGTAACAAGGGACCACGAAGAAGTTTCAGATGGATCATTAACTGTAAACCATCTCGAAGGCAAAGTCAAAGGATTTAGGAATTTTCTTATGCAACTATCACCAGAACAATCGAATAACCCGTGGATAGAGGAATACTGGCAAACCTTATTTGCATGTCGTCTAATAAAGGCAAAAACGGTGTTAAATTTCTCGCGTGTTTGTCGAGAAGACGAAACATACCAAAATCATCTCAATATGGCACCAGTAAGAGTTGTGGTGAATGCAGTTTATGCCGTAGCTCATGCTCTCCACAACATGCAACAAACACTTTGTCCAAATGCAACGGGTTTTTGTAAAGGTTTAAAAGAACACTTAATGATTCCAGGTGCACAACTTGTAAAACATCTTAAAAATGTTACCTTTAAAGATGCTTCTTTAAACTTTACTTTTAAGTTTAACCAAAACCAAGAACTAAATGGTAACTATACCATAATGAATTTCCGAAGATCAAATTCTGGCGAATACCATTACTATAGCGTTGGTTCATGGGGTGGTTTCTTGTCAAAAGATGGTACAATATCTGGAAACCTGCTCATCAAAGACACAAACATCTATTGGGCTAATGCGAGCCTTAATCCGCCCACATCAATTTGCAGCTATCCTTGCAAAGGCACCGAGACAAAAGTGCCTAAAACGATAAACCCTAGTTGTTGTTGGACATGCAGGAAATGTAAACTCTATAGTATTATTGTTAATGGAACTTGTCTTGTATGTCCTTTGGGATATCTGCCAAACGCTAATCTCAGTCAATGTATGAAAATACCTTTGGTGTTCCCTCGCTTTACAGATTCTGCTTCCATCGGCTTTTTATGTTTAACATGTTTCGGTTTAGGAAGTACTTTTACTATAGCAGCTTTCTTTGTCAAACATAAAGATCATAAAGTAGTTAAGGCTGCTGGCAAAGAAATCAGCTCTATTTTGACAGCCGGAATAACCGCTTGTTATCTAGCAACCATCCCATATTTGACTGAGCCTACAGATATCTCGTGTGGCGTTAGACAGTTCACTGGTAGTGTATGTTTTACCCTCTGTTATGCTCCTGTTCTAATGCAGACCAATCGAATTTACCGTATATTCAACGCAGCAAAGCGCTCAGTAGCTCGACCGTCCTTTATCAGTCCACGATCTCAAGTTCTGATAACTCTTGGAGCGATTAGTATCCAGCTCCTTCTTACCACCATCCGGGTTATCTCAGCACCTCCTCACAAGATTGAAGTTTATCCAAACCGACACACTGCCTATTTGGACTGCAATTTAGACAACTACTCAATTGGAATAAATCTGTCATACAATTTGTTTCTTATGCTATTCTGCACGCTGTTCGCTTTCAAGACAAGAAATTTCCCCAGAAACTTCAACGAGGCAAAGTATATAGGCATCACATTGTATCTGACATGTTCCGTTTGGCTTGTTTTTCTACCAAGTTATTTCAACGCTGCAGATGTTTTCTGGAAGACCTATCTTTTTTGCTGTGTTTTTACTTTTGTAGGTACTATTACACTCTGCGGCTTATTCCTGCCCAAGGTTTTTGTCATACTTTGCCGCAATGATGATGAGGTGAACACGAGTACATGGCGGGCAAGACACTTGGTAGAAAGAGCAAGTCCATATCAGAGTCCGCTTCAGAGAAGAAGAAAAATGTCCTTGCATTGCCCAACATTAAAAATTCAGCATGCCGAGGACTGCCAACGCGTTAAACCACCAACTTTAGGAACTGTGAAACTTGAACCAGCAAGTAAAAGGCACCGCCTTGTTGTTCCATTAAAACCAGCTACTTATGCGCCGCGTGACAACGATCCCCTAAAGAGGAAAAAAGTTTCAAAGAGCAGCTCAAGTTTTTAACGATTTAAATATGCCTCTTAAGGAATATAGACTGTAAGTGATGAATAACGTAAACAAAATGCCACTTCACGTACGATCTGCAAAGATCGACCAGCCACGAAATCTACGAAACATGAGTAAAACTAGAAGTAATCAAAGATTAATAGAGTACGTTCGACTGTGGTCAAAATATTTTTATTAGAAAAATAAACAATTAGTTACAACAAGAACCAGCTGGAAAATGGACTGTGAGCTCTGGTGCAGTTGTGGTTCCGTTTTTATTGGTAGTTTGCAATGTTTTTGTGATATCAAAATATATATTGACACTGTATCAACATAAAAAACAGACAAACTCTTGATCGAAATTCGCCATCGAGTCAAGTAAAATTTTCTGTTGTAATAAATAGCTCTTCAATTGAATTCGCTGGGAGTGGAAGCAAAGACCGACAAACAAAATCTTGATCAAAATTTGACATCAATTCCAGTAAAAGTTTCTGTTGTGATAAATAGCTACTTCAGTTGAATCAAAATTTATATTCAATACTGACACACTGTAAACTTTTCTAACAGTGTCAATATGAAAACGAGGTTGAGGTACAGACTCTATCTCTTCTCTAGTACACTGCCCCAACCCAGAAGTCCTTGCGGCCGTACAGCCTTTATTTAGCTCGCTCACAGCAATATTTTTATTTTACTTTTAGCAGCGAGATCTCTGCTAAATGTTACGCACCATGCTTGTTCTGTTGAAGATAAATTTATGGTCTTATTGGTTTCAACAGCCAACTGAAACTGGCCGGACGGAGTATTATCACACAGTAAATATTGTCATTCGGTCTCGATGATCATTGTTTTGATTATAAAAATTACTTCAGGTATAAAATGTCTGGCCGATATTTGCTCTATTTACCGAGTCCTTTATGGAACCGAAAAAGGGGCAATGATAACATTTAAAATGCCTCTAATATAATCACATTTTAAAAACTGATAATAAAAATTTACGAACAGGACGATCATTATAACAAATAAGATATACAAATATATGCGGAGACAGAGAACTCAGAAAAAAACTGAGCTCCAGATGGGAATCGAACCCATGACCTTCCGTACACTAGTCGGACGCTCTACCACTGAGCCACGGGACCTCATATGGCGATCGATGTCACAATATTGGATTATGATACACGGATTGTATCACACAATCACTGAATGACATTAGTGTATCATGAACGCAATGATCGTATTAACTGCATCGCGCAGTCACATTAATTAATGTATATCTTAATGAAAATTTAAAAAGTGTAATAGACTTGCTTGAAATTGGGTTGAAAGTCAGATGAGCTTTTGTCTGCCGCGCCGTTTTTTTTAAACTCATGTAAAAACAAGTTCTTACATCTTCTAACGGACTACTGGCTTTATATAATTCATTACTTTCGATACCAAAACAAGCCATTAATAATGTATCACATTTGGAACATTCTACAAACTCGGGGAATGCAATGTGGGATAGTCCAAGGTGTACAATAACCTCAAGTGCCTTGGAAATTAGAGACAACGTGATCGAATGAGTGCGCTGTCTGATACCGGTGCCGGTTCCACTGTATCTCTCAAAGGTAACCATACCCATGGAAACGAATCGGGTTCCCTGTGCCCAGTCCTGTTTATTAAAAAATGTCAATCTTGACATTACTAAATTGTTTACCTATTTGCAACTGCATCTCATTATTTTTGTAAAAAAATCTCTTCAATGAAAAAACCTCTTACACAACTGGTCTATATCGGTACGCCATTAATCTAATTCTGATACTAGACTACAAATCAAAATTGTTTATAATCATATTCGCGGTACAGAATCGAATTCCATTGAAAACACTTTTCACACGAGAAGCATTCCTCTCTGTAAAAATACCATTTAACCTAGCTTATGGTTTGCGGCTGCCTTGAATAATTATAACTTACCTAAAGATTTCGTCTCCTTTCCCGAAGCCAATAATACTAGAAAAACTCCGAGTCTTGAACCCACGGGCTCACTTAAAAAGCAGAGCACTTTTCATTTAGTTTTGATCGCACTTTTCGCTTAATTCTGTACACGCATGAGCGCAATGAATGCTCCAATCGCAATGTGATATCTAGACACGTGAAAAAACCATACAGAGTGTCGATGGTAGTAATAAATGCTAAACATACAAAGGAGTGAAACCAGACATTATACGTAAATAAATTTAGTTCAAAATAGATGGAAAATACAACTGCGCAAAATGAAGCTTTAGTTGGGTATCATTGGACTGAAGAAAACGAAATTCTGAAAATAATAATCAAACGATGTTTTGCGTTCAACGTTAACTTGGGTCTTTTCGCTGGTTTAAACAACTTTGGCTTCATTTTTACCACACTGGTTGTGGTAAACAGGATCACTTTCTCAAATAAACCTCAACCGGAAGTAGATTATATTAGAAAGAAATGTTTTACAATTCGTTTTCTATTCAAAACAACTCGAACATAAGTTAAACATTTTAAAATAGTTTCTTTATGTTTCTTTATAAAAATATAGAACTCCTATTCCTTGTTCTCTACTTTATAAATACAAAATATTGTTTCTTTTACACCGTTTACAATATGCTGCGAACTAATAGTGTTTTGGGTGCAAGATTCTTACTATAAATAGGATGAAACTTAATGCAAGGCAAGTAATAATGGTAAAAAATTGATTACACTTTACCAACTGAGCCCCTCTTAAATCTTAACATTTCGTATTAGTATTCAGCACTTTATGCACAATGATCTATAATTCCAATTGGCAAATACCGCTGATCACAATGATTACAGATGAGTTTTTCGCGGTTCTCGCCTTATTCTGATGGTAAATCTTTTTCTGTTCTGAAAGACCTTCAAACAATAATAATAACAGAAAACAAAACGCCTGAAGAAACCCCTTGGAATTGTCCGTTATTCAGCCGAATCTCAGCCAAACGCGAAGACCTGGGTATAGCCGAGAGAATAGAGGCACTAGAGCCTAATGACGCAAAGTAACGAAGAGAAGCGTTTTGAAAAAATGACGACACATTTTCCTTTTTAAACAAATATGTTAATAACGGTAATAAAAGACAATGATACAAATATATTTAATATCCACTTCGTTCACTGTATAAAATCTGCAAGCGAGATAAACAAAATCGATCTCGTGATTAGACATATCTGTAATAGAATGCAATGACATAAATATAAAAACACGTACAAACCAAACTTGCCTTTGTTTATACGCGTGTTTAAGCACTGCCAAGGCGTTATCGATCACTTTTTGCCTTATGGTTTCAACCACTCAAGAATATCTGTAATAGTTTTAAACCGTATTTCTGTAAAAACGCAAGCGGAAGTACAAAAAAAAAATGTCCAATTGTTGATCGTTCATTCACACGTTTCTTCACCCTTAAGCTTTGTAAAAATCATGAATTCAGTTTCCTGATACTTTCCACGTATTTGAAACTTTATCAAACTCTGGTATATGACAACAAGTGCATCAGTATCAACATTTAACATTACAAAACTATCGTTTCTTTTATCAAATTGATTTTAAAACGACAAAAAAACACTACAATTTTTAACCATCTACAAAAACACACACCGAAAACTACATAGAAACAAACTACTTCCTTCCAGGGAATCCCGGACTTTGAACAGAAAATCTCAACATTTAGGGGTACCATATTTTTCATAGTGTTGTAGGAACCCTGCATTCCAAATTGAAACGTGTCAACAACTATTCAAAACTTTCTTTAATATGTATTACAAACTTAAAATGAATCTTGAAGATCATGATTGGAAGAATTAGAAAACTTAAGAACATACGGTGTCAAAAACTGACAGGGTTCTTTTTATATTTACTAGAATAAATGTCTTCTTTTCAAATCCAACAAGAAAACAAAAAAGGTAAGAAATCAAAGTAAGAAAGCTTTGACCAAACGTGTATGTTTAAAACCATTCTGTCCGAGCTTGGCACACACACATCACCCAACAGGTAGGAATGAGGCAAGCAGGCATACAAACACGATGCCTTGACCACTGTCTCCATCCTGAATTTGTCAAAAACAATGAATTCTTATTCTGAAGAAAATGCTAAAATTCTCGTTAAAACAATAGTACGAAAGCACCGAAGACACAAACTGTTTCAGATTAAGTTTAACTATTTGGAATATATCGCACCACCTTGATGCTAAACCAAGCAACGTGAATCTGTATTTATTGTGATCAGCGGTAAATGGCGTAAAAATACAAAAAGCAGTGCATTGCTGTTACGTGCTTTCTAAGGAAAAATATTTAATTCACCTAAAGATTAAAAAATCCTAAAATTTAGCATACTGAAGAAACTACGGAACTTTTGCTTCTTCTTCGTCTTCCTTTGGGTGCGTCTCTAGTTGAATTCATATTATTGCACTGGTTGTATCTGGTTAACGTTAATGCGCAACAGATGCCTGATTGACCAATGGGAGTACAGCCGTTATCCTGGCATGGTAGCCTTACCAAAAACGTAGAAACGGCGGCTCCTTTAGCCGAACAGGGCTCTGTAGCAATAGGACTAGGAACCGACTGCAAATAAGAAGATGTCAGGTAATAAAGATATTAACAATTTTTCATTTTATAAATGGAATACGTAGGACTTCTCGTTTTGTGGCATTATGTTTTTGAAACGCTCCTTGGCTACACTGGGCTTCAAAAAAGGAGCAGAACTGTAACTCAACACCTGAGTTATCAGTCAGACAAGCTTGACACTGCTCTATCAGCGACAACATGCTGGCATGGCAATACTCAGTTTAGCGAGTGAATAGTCAAGGTGAGACCCAGACATTATTTACTCATCGTACTAATTAGTCATAAGGATTTCAATGAAGATAATTTCGGGTCGATCCTCTGGTAGGGTAAGTTTAACAGTTAGTTTTCTTTTGGCGGATTTTATCATTACAACAACAACAACAACAACAACAACATGCTTTATCTGACCCATCATTGAAAATTTACATCACAAAATTTAAAAAAAAACTTACATAATATAATGTGATAAGGATGAATAAATATGCATATCAGATGAATAAATCAATAGATAAATAAATAAATAAATAAATAAATAAATAAATAAATAAATAGAATTAATTTAGAATTTGTGACATTAAGGCTGAACATTTGTGGAATATAAATAGAGAAAGGGTACAGGGCATCCAAAAAAAACCAAAAGGGCTTATCTAAGTTGGGACTTCTCGCCAATAAACTTGTTGCAAAATAATCGTTGTTTAAGAACTGGGCAGCCCATCAAACCACCACTCTTTTGTCACACCATTCAGAGGTACTAGAAAGATCTCACGCGAGCCCCAAAAATTATCAACACATCATGCTGAAGAGCAGTAAAGCCGTAGTATTATCAAAAGCCTTCTATTATTCTTATTTCATGGTATAGTATAATAGAAATTAAACAGCAAAATATTGATTTATTGGCACTTCGAATATACATGTATATGAAAGATAGCTATTGCTTATATTCTAGATATAATCTATTTTTTTCCAATTTTAGATACAAAATGTTCCATGTCTCTAATGAACTTAACAGTCAGATTAAAAAAGGAATAGTCATTCATCAATTAAGAAATAAAACATGTTTTCCGTAACGTCATAGCCTGGCGAAAACCGAGGCAAACGTTTGGGAGAATTCAAGAGCAGATCAGTGAAATCCCGACACGCAGTCGAGGGTTTTCACCTGCTCGAGAATTCTCAACAAACTTTGCCGAGGTTTTCAACAGGCTATGGAGGAACGGACATCATGTTTTATTTCTTTTATAAAATTATTATTTTCACTGTTAACAAAGAGAAAGGCGATTTACGAAGCGCGTACTGTAAATTCTCACAACTCGGAGACAGTCAAACCACAATGCTCACGCCATTTTCGTGCTTCATAGCGCTATGAAAACACATTTGTAAACCAATCAAAACGCACGTACTATCCAAATTATTTTATAAAAGTATATAATAAAACAAAGTTTTAATTCAAATGAAAACATCCAGGTTCTTATACCCTTTTAATTTACTGTATTCTTGAAATAAAATTTTAAATAACGCCAAATGCCACGAACAACTGGTATTTCCTCACCTTCATTGACATATCTTCTGGAGGTGGTAAGAAAACCCGAAGTGTTGCGAATGGTCTACTGGCCATCTCTGCCATCTCCTCAAGCCTTTGCTAGGATTTGAGAAAAAATGGACTATAAAATTTGTCGTTTCTCTAATTCTACCAAGTGAGTGTGTTATCTATTATGTTTCGCTGGTCGATTATATAAAAGCCTCCAAACAATTAAGGGGGGGACTTACAAGATTTAAATAATAATGACAATAACAATAACAATAAAATAATAATAATAATAATAATATACACATTTTATGTAGCGCTTATCCAAAGCTCTAAGCGCTTTGCAAGTGATTACATATTTCAACAGCTGAGGTACTTAGATAGTCCACAACAGCAGCTCACATATTTGAAACATTAAGAAATACCCTCGATGTAACAGACAGACCACAACACCGGGATCACTACCCTGCTCTTTTCAAGCGCGTGGGTTCTTCGAAGTCCCTCAATAGAAGTCTGAGAGACTGGATCTACAGTTTAACGTCCTTATCCGAGAAGACGCGAAAGTCTAACCGTTTACAGATGTTAGAGCAAAGGCAGCACCTTCTCCTGAGTGTTGGTCCGGCCGGTCAGTAAAAGTATTTTTGACCCCTTTTGACCTTTAGCCGACTTTCTCAGCAGTAGTTCATTCAAAAATCTTTCTCCACTGAGTCGTCAAAACGCTGCTCACAAACATAATTCACATAACAACAAAAAGGAAGCCGAAAACACAAAATTAAAAAAAAACTTAAATTAAATAAAATCTTTGAAATTGCTTAACTTTGTACTTTTTCCCTTTTGCCCCGTAGTTTACAACTCGAAGATTATGCCTTTCAACTTCAAGTTGTGCAAATATCCATATTTGGTAAACCTTGCACAAGAATCCCAATTTCCCACTAATTTATGGCTAGAAGAAAACAATTTTAAGACTGGTTTGCCACAGGCAACCCAGTAAATAGCTAATTGACCTAATGATTAAAAATCTAACTTAGTGAAACAATACGTTGGTTATGCTTCACATTCTTTCTACTAAAGAAAGCTACCAATAGACACAATTGACGTCATTCCCAACTTAGGACATTTTAACCTCTACGGGGCAAGTGATTTCGTTTAGATCCCAAACCAAAACAGGTGCGTAGCATTTGCACGCAAGAATAATAAATAGTTTTACATTTTGTTTAAAACAGTTTGCTTTATGAGAAACTTTACTTTCTTTTTCAAAGCATTTTAACCTCTACTGGGCAACTGATTTCGTTTGCATCCCAAACCAAAACAGGTGCGTAGCATTTAATACATACATAATACTTTATTTAACCACGGTAAAATCATCAGTATAATACAAGTAAAATTCTGTAGTATTTACATAT
>JANCMA020413914.1:0-11094 GCA_024336925.2 Zoanthus solanderi
ATGTATTATTTATATTGTCTAAAATCAGTAAAGATATTTTAAGAACATGTTTAAGAACATTTGAGGCTGATATCCCGGAACTATTTAAGAACGTTCAGCCTCAAACGAAAAATTCGACGTTCTTATAAAAAAAAAAAAAAGAGTGTATTGATGAAATCTTATTTAAGCCATTTCATTTGTACTTTGAAACGTTTTTCGACATTTATTTTTAACAGTACCAAATGCATTACGTATTTTAGGCCGTTCACCTTATAAATTGATTTATATATATTCATGTTAAGTATTGTGCACAGTTTAAAATGTTAAAGTCAGCCAACACACAGAAATTGTTTTACGAGACGGAAGGGCTTAGATAATTACCAAATACGTACAAACACCTACTTTATTTACTGCAATAAAAATATGATTGAAACCTCAAATTGTTTTTAAGGAGCTCCGAACAAAGCTCGTATACCGCGGAAACAAACCAACCAAATGGCAGAGGTGGCTTCCGGAATATTGTCATTTTCACGCGCTCTGATTGGCTCCCGTAACTCGCGATATCCAAGATTAGTATTTAATATAAAAAGGTGAATAGCGCTTTTCGTGAGTGGTTCATGAAACACCGTATATCCTGTGCTATTTCTCTTGATCATCACTTATCCGGTCACCACTTTTCCATAAATGACTTCCCAGTTTCGGAAGAAAAAAATTCTTATAATGAACAAGGAAGAAATCTCTTTAAACACAAAGAAAGCAACATAATTTGGTGTTTCAATGAATAAGTTTTTATTCTTATTTTATACTTGTTTCTTATATTTTTTATGGTAAGATTAGTTCTCCCATGAGAAAGAGTGCGGAAGACAGTGAAACTTGTTTTTGCCCAGAATTTAAAATTTTCTTTGAAATAATCTCTGTGTCAGTGCCTAGCGATAGATATTTACCTTGCCGCTTTGCGGCTTCATAAATATCGATCACTAACAGTTATCCCTGAAGTGCAGGTGAATTTAGTTGATTTTGAGGCGAAAGTCAAAATGACAAGAAGCCCACGTGCTAAAAATAGAAAAAATGTTTACATTGTATTGTTTCTTTTAAAATAAAGTGCATTTTGGTAAATACTAAAACAACCATCCCTCTCAGGTACGGTGCCTAGTGCTAGATATATACCTTGACGCTTCGCGTCTCGGTACACACCATTAATATTCACCTTCCCTTTGGGGAGGAATTTAGGGTTCAAAAGTAGGTTCTTTTCGGTGGATCTTCAACTAAAAATAGTCTATTATTTTTCCGATTTTGTTAGGAAACAAATGTGGTCGATAGTGAATAGAGTGAAGGCATATATTTAACCCGTGAAAAAGATATTGGACTAAAACGATTTAGTAGACGTTACATTGTTGATTTGATTACAAATATAGTAAAGTAATTAGTATTTATATATTTATTGCTGAAACAAACTTGATTGATTTGTTTTCAAACATGATTTCTTGGTAACCTTTCGATCCTTTGCTAATAACAAACTCGTAATCATTGTCAAAGAAAGCCAGAGAAATAGAAGTTTGCACAACAAAATTACAAAGCAAGTTCTCTTGTGCATACTGTCAAAACTCTGTCGGCAAAATATAAAAACTTTGGACATTAAACTTTACACATCATGCCACCATACTGAAAAAAAGGCTTTACTGGTTGCTACCAAACCACGTTGTTTATTATCCACTCAAAAGCAACTAATTTTGTTAATTTTGCACAGAATAATTCTGCTTTGCACTCTGGTATTTACAAAAAACTGTGCACACTGCTCTCAGCCAATTAAAATCAACTAACTTATACATGTATGTTATTATAATGACAAAAACATAGTTCCAACATGAATCAAATACTTCACTCTGGAGACAATGAAAGCTACAGCAGTAAGTCATTAATAAATGTATTTAACTAATTTCATTCAGCTTTTCCCCCTCTACTTATATTTAGTTTAATATTTAGTTTTATTCAGTGGTACATGCTGGTTTATTCCATAAATCTGTTACAGTCTTGCGCGTCCAACCGTGGCCACCCCGCATATAAGTCTTGTACAAGTTTTTGACAGGTTTCTGACAAGTTTGATGGCTGTTGATTTCCAAAGAGCCAATCACATCACCCGAAAATAGGCAAAGGTCAGGAGGGCAGAAGAAAGTTTTTATCATGCGATCCATCAAACTTGTCAAAAACATGTCAAAAACTTGTATGAAACTTATGCGGGGTGGCCACGGTTGGGTGCGCAAGACTGTAATACAGTAATTGAATAAAAGTATAAGTAACTCATATGAAAGTCCTAAAAGTTCATAATAACACGTTCAAACACACTGTACAACTTGCTGAAAACAATTTCACGAGAAAAACTTTACACCAAGCCCACTCTCATCCGTTGCATCCGGTGCCTCAAACATTTGAGCTTTTCCTTTCTGTTCCAATACTGACAATGCCTTCTTCAATGTCCACATGTCCAGACCATGGAACTCTGTTGAACAGCAAAGGTTTCATTTTCTGTTTCAGTTTATTGTATTTTTACCACACAAATATATACATTTACAAAGCGGTTAAAATTAATTTTTAAGGAGGCAAAGGAAGCCCAGAAGAAACCTTGAGAAAAGAAGGTCTACATAAAACTGGATAATGATGACGATGAAATATTTACTTGCATAATTATCTCTATCATTTTTAACATACTGTATAACCTGCAAAAGTTTTCAATAAATGAATTGGAATAAAACCTTTCATGACAGTATTGCAAATATTACACAAATTTAGGAGAATTAATTCCATATCTACAAATGGCAAGTTTTTACTGTCAGTAGTAATGCTACTCAAGATCAAGTTCATTACATAATATACCCTGGTAGATAAAACATTTTTCTGGAAAAACTTTGAGAAATGCATTCTTGATAATTGCATAAAACATGTACTGGGTTCGTCCCCTTAATAGTCAGAGTAAAATTTCCAAATAATTTCTTGGTATGTGAATTGATTTTCAGGTCTCGTACAGTATATGACAACATGACATCATTGCATCAAAACCTCTTCTCAAAGATATTTACTTTCTACAGCGATCTTTCATCTGACAAGTTGATATTTGGACAATGCAAACTAGTATCTTTTTTTTCTAGGTCCAAAAGGCCAGAGATTTTTACGTAATTGTTTTACAGACCCGCCAACTTCATTTTTGTCAAAACATTGCTATAAATTTGGTTTTCATTGCTTTATATTTATCTCGATGGAAAGTGGACAAGAGAAGGAAAACAGCAAGAGAAGCTAGTGCAGGACAAGAAGCTTGAAAATAGTCTTCTCTCCATTACTGTAAGGGGGCGTCGACAAATCAAAAAAAATTTAAATAACGTCCAATGGATGTTATCCTGAAATTCCCTCATCCCCTACCTCCACAACGTCCATTCCATACTTTTCTTTATTTTTTATTATTGCTAAAAGTCAAGCTACTGTATTAAACAGTATTGCACAGTTGCAAAATCACCCTGACAATATATACAGTATGTCCAATACCTGACGTGGCAATGCACACAAAAAAGCAGATTTGAATGTGATTGCAGTTGTGTCTCAATCGTAATTGTCATATAGGAGCTAGAGTTTATGTTAGCAATAAAAAACAGTTGCCCTATTTGTTGTATTTTAAAATATGTAGCGGGAGTATAAAGTAGCATGTAATCGTAAAACACGCATGTAGTCAATCTATTTATATAGATGTTGACACATGTAAAGTACTTGACAGTTGACGTCACGCTGTACTTGATGACCGCGTGTAGATTGCACCACAGCTAATTCATCTGCAAGTGGCAACATGGACTGAAATACAACACTGTTTATTTATTCAAGGTGATGAAGCATGGCCAGTAGATGGCAAGGATGTTAATTTCGAACCATGATAGAAACTATCCTTGCCATATAGGAAAAAGAACTTGTATCGTGAACAAGAAGCACCTTGGATATTACCAGCGATTTGTATATAAACGTTCTTCTGGCAGAGGACTCCCGTTAATGGAACAATATGAACATATATATGTGGAGCTATGATTGACTCTTGAAATATATCAGTTTTCAGTTGATGTCACAATTAAGTGTTCCATAAATGCTTACTTTTGAAATTAGGCATAAGTTTGTTTAATGCTAAAAAAAAAATTTGCCATAACTAGTGTCCATGGCAAAACCCCCTCCCGGTCCCCATAACGTCCATTGGACGTTTTTTAAATTTTTTATGATTTGTCGACGCCCCCTAAGCTAAGAACAGTCTAGCAAAGAACACTTCATGGTTTAAACTTTGTTATAAATCATTTATTAAGAACTTAGAGTGTGAAAACATGACATCCTGTTGGGTTTTGCAGTAAATTTTCTTCAATAAATTAAGATCATCATCACTATCATCATCATCAGTCTCCAGTGTCTAATTCTACTTTTATTCTGTTCCCCGACATACTTTCTCTATCCGAAAAACTGAATCATAACACAATTAACAAAAATATCAGACCTAATAAAAACAGCCTTTTTTTCAAGGAATCCAGAACTTTCATGGTTGCTTTTTAACCCTAATTGTAATTTTACTTTAGAAAACTTAGGTTGAAACTTGTTTGAACATTATTACTAAGTAGTTTGACATGAAAATGTTACACACACTTGCTTCTGATGTAAACACTTGCAAAATTTGCATAGTTGCAGGGCTCAACACTAACTTTTCAACTTATTAGTCTCACACTAGCCAAGCGTTGAAATTCTTAGATGTCTTCCTTAAGAAAAACAGAAAGCAAAGTCTGTCAATTTCATTTGGTTTACTAGCAAAGATGGCTAGTGAAACCTACTAGCCAAAACTGAATTTTTACTTGTCTGTTGCTACTTGGCTGCTGTTGGTGTCGAGCCCTAAGGTTGCATTTATTTATTAATAATTTTTGTACAAAAGTTACCTTCTTTAGCTGTGTCATCTCCTTCTCTTAATTCAAAAAGTGTACAAACTGTGTCATTCATACCATTTTCTTGAACCTGTACCCAAAATAACAAAACAAAACAAAACAAAAAATAGATTAATTCATTAGTTTAAAGGTGCATTGTGACAAAAGAGTAGGGACAAATGAATAATAAGGATACTCTTGAACCAGGAAGGTGTGAATAAACAATAAATTAGCAAGGTAACATGGCAGCTGTGCCTTCTTGCTTCACGCATCCATTCCCTTCTCCCTATGCCTACAAAGCTTTAATTGCATGTTGCAAAACTTACACGAAAAAACTAATTTGTGCTACTTATAATATAAGTTGCCAAAACCCTGCTGGGGCAACTGTACTTAGATAAAATACTCTTTTGTGGTTTAATTAAGGGTTAATGACTGGAAGTAAATGGTTTGTTAACATATACACCCACGCGCTAGCAACACAATGAATGTTGTTGTTGCTTTTTTTTTTTTAGTGGGATCTTTTTCCGTGTTCAAGTTAGTTAGGCCAGGTCTTTGACAGTTTGGGGTTGGGATTCCTGTGCAGGTCAGTTTCCAAAATGGTAATCACAAAATAATATTATAATGCATTCATGTAAACTGTCAGGAAAATTTAAAAAAATCTAAGTTTGTTAGTTATTTTTTTAGATTTTAGGGGGTCTTTGTTTTTCCGAGGTTGGGTCTTTGAACATTTTCCCAACACCCCTGGTCCTATTTATGATTAATCTATTCTAATTTGAATCGATGAAAGGTAATTCAGAGAAGAGTTCCTACCCATTTAAATATCAGTGCAGACCATTCATCAGGGGTCCTCCACATTATATAACATCTTTGCTTCCTTTTGTCTTCCCATTCTAAATTACCTAAAATTCCAAAACATGAAGTTACTGTACATCCAACATTTAATCGGTATCTAACTTTTTGTACATAGAGAATAATCAAACAATGTTCAAAAGCTTATTTTATTCTATCTGCTAATGTAACCAATCATCCCTACCCCTACCCTTCTAAGTAATGATAAATTACAGTTGTGTATTCCACATCTCTATGAGTCACCAGCTAAAACTAGTTTTTGGTAATTTATGTAGTACGTTAAAACTGCTTTTGACCAATCTATTGTTTGATCTTACACAATAGTTAGTTTCCATTTACCATGATAAGCAATAGTTTCTGTACACTGCCACCAAGTTGAATTCTTATGTTGTCAGTTCAGCCATGTTTTCATTGGTAGCCCCTTGGTACCAAATCCAAAACATTTTGACAAGTTGTCTAAGAAATGCAGAAAACTTTCTGCTGTCCAAATTAACTACAACACATCTTTCATCTTTCAACAGCACCAAATCAGACAATTTAGGTCAATATAAAAGGGAGTATATTGTCAAGATATGTTGGAGTTACCTCACACACCAAGGAACCAACTTATACCATAGAACATTTGTTCCTTTAATTTGCAGCCACCAGAGAAAAGTTTTTTGTTTGCTGCTTAGTATTCATTGGTGTATAGCACCAAAATTGTATGACTTGAATCTTAGACAGAGAAATTTCTATACAAGTCTGATCATAAAAAGGTGGCCTTGATTGACAATGCTAATTAGTGTGACATAAGTGTCTTTAGAAACATTAAGAAAGAAATATAAATATGCAGACAATTGTGAAGGGATGGATTTTTATTTCCTTCCTCAAACCAAAACCCTTCCCTAATTCCTAGATTTGTTCTTATTTACAACCCACCATTTGTGATACAAAGTCATCCTCTTGTTTTAGACATTTATAAATTTGCATAATTTAATCTGTTTACTACAATTAAGATTTAAAATAAAATTATCATGCAGAGCTGTATCTGCTATTTTTTGTAGACTGTTTCATGTATGTAACCCAACAGTTTGAGTTCTTGAATTTTTTTGAATTGCAGATAATTTTTATATGTACTGCAACCTAGAAGATTCTTAAAACCTGAGACTAAGTTTGTACTACAGTGTAAACAATGCAGTTATGAATGATCATTTTGGTTAATTATTGTTCATCACATCATTTCTTAAAATGTAAAAATTGATCATGATCATAGTTCTAAAATTGTAGTCTTGACAGCAAACTACAGTATGCAAAATTTAGGAATCCAAAAATTTAAAACAGTATAAGGGGTAACCTGCAAGGATTTGTGGTCACCTCTCAAAAGTTAAGATCCTTGTCTATTACATCTATTGCATAGTGCAAACAGTTATAAAACATTATGTTGCCAGAATGAAAATTTACAGGCTTAAAAGATTGTAATCAAGACAATTCCAGTTGTCTTGACCATTGAAATAAAATAACAAAGGTAGATGATCTGATTGTCTCAAAAAGTTTTATTCATGGAAAGATGGTAGCATTTTGACTGCAGCCTGGATGGCTTCATCAAGTGACAAAGTACATTGCAAGAAGGGCTCTTTGTAGATCTCTCATTCAGTGATCATTGTCACAATTCGCTGACCTAAACATTCTGTGATTGGCTGACCTAAATTATTTGTGGTTGGCTGAACAACTTGTTCATTGACAAATTATTTATTTGTTTGAAGTTAATCAAACAAATCAAGTTAAATTCTATGCAATACCCCTTTTCATGTAAATTCAAAATTGAAATATCACATATTGAAATCTGAAGCATCATTAACTACATACAGTATGCTACCAAACATAAATACCAAACAGCCACTATTTATCAGTAGAATACTAAAACAACTAGTATTATCTCCATTCAACCCTGTACAAATTGAAGAACAATTCAGGTGAAGCCAACCACTAAGTAAGCACAGTAACTGAATAAAATAGTAAAGTAAGGAAAACAAAAAAGATTAAACTGTTAGATGCCAATAATATGCACTCGCAGCACACAACACGCAACAAACTTGCACATGGAATACATTATTAAAAACAAAATGAGTGAGTGCAACTAAATACAAAATTAAATATTAAATATTAACATTTTTAACATTTAAAAATGTTAAATTATATATAAAAATGTCTATTAAAGTAATATAATAATTATTATGTCTAAAATAAAATTTTCAGAGAGAATATAACTTACCCCTTTTCTGTAGCTCTTCAAGAACAATGCTAATTCCTTCTGCTGGTAGTTTACCTAAAACTGTTAAGAACTTGCAACCTGTTTTCACCATAGACTTTATTTTTGATAAAATGAATTACATGCATAAACAGCTCTTTCATTTGATACAAGACTCTGCTGTCATACTGACAGTCTATCTGTTGTGATGAGGTATGTATTAGTAACAGGGTAGGTAGGTCAGATCAATTTTACTTTTTCAAATAGTTTTACTTTGCCAGAACTATTTTTTTCATAATAGAACTGGTAAATTTATAATTTGTTGGTCAAAACAACTGATAATGGAAAACGTACAATCACATGTACATTAAGGGGTGAAAAGAATTGATTAAAAAAAAATAAAAACAATAAACAAATTAGGATCAGTGACCAAAACTTAGGGACAGTTGGTAACTGTAAACAGACATATTAAATTTTGTTTGGGCTAAATTAAATCATTTTGTGTTCTCTTAGTTAAATGCAATTTTTACAGATACAGTTCTTTCTCCTAGAAAATGTAACATCAATTCTGGACCCAGTTCGTCAACTGGGTACATTTGGAGTTCTTATGTTACTATCGATCAATTTGAAACTTTCACATCCATCCCCCAGGCAACCCCTGGGCATTTGACAGCAGACTTTTCCCAGTGGCTGGGAATTTGAAGTTAGAAAGTGCCTGGGGGACCAGGAATTTGAACTAAAGGGAGGGGGAAGGCTGGGCATTTGAAGAAACAACAAAATTTTAAATTGCATCTATTCATTTTCCTATTTGATAATTTTAAGTGTCTTTAGGCTTTAAATTTTATAACACAAGTTTTGATTATACATACAGCATATAAAGTTCAGCTATTTAGTGAGCTGTGTTTATGTTAAAGTTTAATATTCAGCTCTACTTTTATTATTTAAAACCTTTCTTATAAGTGAAAAGATTACAGCCGTTAAATGTAAAGAAAATGTCAGCAAAACCCCATTTTTTTCTAGTTCTGTAGGGCAGGGACATTTCAACTCAGATCTTTCCACATAGCTGGGCATTTGACCAGCGATCTTGTCCCAGGGGCCGGGAATTTGACCAACAGCAATTTCAAAAGTTCAAATGCCCAGGGGTTGCCCGTGCGGGGGGCATGTTGAAGTTTCAAATTGATTGATACATTACTCACGTTGTTAGATCAATCACTGCAAGTATTATTTTATTTTTACATTATTTCGTTGGCAAGAGCATTCATCGAAGTGCAATGGCTTTAAACTAATTGAGTATAACACTAAATATTCAGACATTTTGTTCGCTAGTAACTCCTTCAAGAAATTATACTCTTTTCGCCTCAAAAATTATCCCAGAGGCAGAGCTGCTGTTTTAATTGCTCTACGAGCCAATGAGTTCTTTATATTTCGAAATTTTAAAACATCATCATACGTATATAGTACCATTAATTGTAGTTGTAAAGAAGGCCTTTGCCTTAGGAAATTAATAAACAATTAAATAGTATTTCTTCCATTGTTTCGCAATTCCTGTCGTTGGAAAGAGTACGAAGTAGACAAGAAGACAGTCGAATATACGAATATATTTAATTGTTTAACTGCAAACCTAGTTACCTCTTATAATCCAGCAAGTGTGTTTTTCTTCATCATATTGCATTCCAATACTGCAGCCACAATTTTTACAGAACAACCGAACTCCGATGTCGGAGCTACGGTACTTGGCAAGTGTTGAGTCTTTGCTGAAAACCAGTTTTGACATGGCTACTCCCATAAAATCTACGCCTGTCGAGCCTACAGCTTTTCTGCACGCTGTACAGTGGCAAATATACAGCTGGGCGATAGGTTTACTGAAATGAAATTGAATTCCTCCACAATGGCAACCTCCTTTAACAACGTCTTCCCTTAACGACGCCATGTTATGTACCAATCAAATAAAACCCTCTCCCTCCCCCGGGACAGATGGGGAGTGCGAACTATTATCAAAAACCACACCCCCTTGTGCCGATATTCAAGACCGATTTAAACACTTCAAATTCCTCAGAATCTGCAGTGCACCAATGGAATGTTTGAATTAATAACTAAATAAAAGTCCAAACAAGATGGCTTTTTGCAGGGAAGAGATTGTGATAATTACTATAAAAAACAAGAAAGTGAGACTGTGTATTAAAATGTCATAAATGGAATGATGAGTCTGTGTTTGTACAGAAACAGTTTTATAAATTGATAAGTTTTACACCATTGTTGTGCAAAGAATTTTGGAACAAACGTTTCGGACTGTAGTCCGTCGCCGGAGTGAATGCTAAAATTGTGTGTGTTTTATTGGGTAAAATGCTCTGGATTTTTTTATGACATAATTTATGCATGACACACAGGCTGCCCAGGCTGGAAATTAGTCATATTAAAAATTTCCCATACAAAGTCTTACAAAATTTAAATGTACAAATTAATTAAATAACTTTACTCTAAAAGTATCTGCGCTGTAAAATTAGACAACCACAAAACTAAAACTTTTGATTATCATCGAGTTGTTAGACAGGGATGTATTCTGAGTCCAATTCTTTTCAATTTATTTTTAAATGAATTACCCTTAGTTCTTTTTGAAAGGAAAACAGCCCCATTCATTCTTCCAAATGGAACGAGCTTGAATTCCTTATTATTCGCAGATGACTTAGTTCTTATTTCCAAATCTAAATTCGGTTCACAAAATTGCCTACAAATCTTAGAATCATTCAATCAGAAATGGTTACTTAATTAATCTAAATTACCAGAAAACTAAAATATTAGTGTTTCAGAATTCAGGAAGAAAAACCAAAAAATTTAACTTTCTACATAGATAAGAAAGAGATATATAGAGATCGTTCAGGATTATATGTGTTTAGGAATTACTTTTTCTGCATCAGGTAGTTTCTCTGTCGCACAAAAAGCTCTATCCGATAAAGCAATTAATTCATTGTTTACGATTCGAAAGCATATTAATCTCTCAAAACTCAAATTCAACAATGCCATGAAAATTTTTGACTCTGTAATACTTCCAATAGTTACTTATGGATGCGAAGTTTGGGGACTTTATAACAACTTTAATTTTGATAAGTGGGA
>JANCMA020414017.1:0-11093 GCA_024336925.2 Zoanthus solanderi
TGAACAAACAGCGGCTTATTCATTTTATCAAAGACATTTTATCTGACAAGTGTCAGAACTGATGAAAATGTTTAAAACACAAAACAAAATGTTACAAGAAAATTCTTTTTGTTCGAATGGTTTTCACACGCTGAGATATTTCAGTTTATTTTGCTTTCAAATAGTAACACTAGAGCGCCAGTTCTTAGTACTTGCGGAACTCAGTTCTGTCGTCCTCGAGCTTTTGTTTGCTTGTTGGCACTTAACAGTAGCTATTACTAGTACAGACAATAGGTCATTGGATTGTGAGAAAGAGTTAATCAGTTCTTCCTTGCGATATTAACAAACTGTCAGCTTACAATTATGCTAGTAATTGTGTAATTATTGTTTTCATATTTTCATGTCTACAGGTATTTTGTTTTCCGCAACACCGAAATATCACGTTCATGCAGTCACACAACTAAGAGCAATCAGAATTCTGACATCAATGTGGCAGATTGATATATCATTCCACTGCAGAATGTGTGTATAAAATAAATATAGGACTACATTGTTGCGTGGTTATCACAATATGGTTGGAGGTCTGCGCTCTCGGAGTGCTCTTCTAGTTTTCTGTAGATTCAAGCAAGTTTTCAGTGTGGTTTTATGTAGTCATTGTAGACGGAGAATAATCATCACTTGAACCAATAGAAAACTAGCAACAAGCCAAGTGGCCCGTAAGGCCAGCGCTCATCTCCCGTTTCTATAGGGTTAAGCGGATGAGAGTCTTTGACTCCCCCTGGACAGGACACTAATCCATTGCAGATTAGCTCCCAGCAGACGGTGGTACTCCTTTGTTTACCCCGGAAGGATGGAAAGCTGAGTTAGCTTAGATGGAAAAGGTCGCACAAATATGAGCCGAAGATCAAGCTGTGGACCTTGTGGTCGGAAGGCAGAAATCTTACCAACTGCGCGCCAACTATACCCGCCCACCCAAGGAAAAGGTTGGCGATTATTTTTCAGATACCAAGGTTTACTCAATTTCGCGAATATGTGATCAAAAATCGCTTTTCGGTTGCTGAAAAATAAAGGTAACTTACAACTACAACTGACCAAATAATTTCTTTTACAATCACCCCAGTTAAGGAAGCAAGCTCGGTATTTCGATTCCTATAAAATAGCTCGTTTGGTTGGTTGTTAACAAAACGTCCCAAAAACTTCGAACATCATAAACCAGATCTGCCATACCTTAAAGACTGATTAAGAGAACGCTGACAAACGGCCCGACCGTTACAAAAGGGGTATTTATTTAAATCATAAAGACTCACTATTACCTGTGGAAGTTTCTTTGAGTGTGCGTGTGTGTATATATATTTATGTAACACTATTTATGTGAAATGTCATCTTTCACAGCAGTATGGGTTAACTTTCTGTAGCCAATTTCTTGTGCGAACTGTCCTAATGCAAATCTGAACGAGTTATTTTCGTCACCGCTCTCCCAGTCAGAAACCATGACTACGCCGAAAACGGAACAAAATTTGAAACACCGAAACCAACTCTATCTGCTGTTTTTACAGAATGATGAGAACTCTGCAAGGTAGATGGTTACAAGGTGGACTGCTGTCCATTGTAGGAAGGAGGGCCGCGAGAGTCCGAAAAACTGCCAGAGCAATCTTACAAAACCTGCAGAGATAAAAGACGGCTTGTTGTGCCAGCCAGGTATACAAAACAAACACAACTTTTATCTAATAGACGTAACACACCCAAAGAGACAAAAGTAGGCACGGTTTATCTTCCTAAACCTGTCATTACAGCCATGTCAAGCTTCCCAGTTCCTAAGAGGACCCTAGATATCCCAAGGGCCCTAATCACATATTCTAACGACGGAGGTGGGGTGGGGTGGGGCGGGGCGTGGGTGCACGACCTTGAATATATTCTATCGGTGGAGATTGCGGTAACGCAGTAATTCTAAGATGTCCGTTGGCGTTGACTTTTTCTAGATTAATAATCACCGTAGCAACAGGCATTGTATACAATTGATCTTATATCGTTTTTCTTTCATCTGTCAGAATAAGTGCTGGTGAATTAAATGCGAAACAGTTCAAGATTGAGATTACGTTTATTTTACGTTATCTATGACCGGCAGAAAGCGTTTAGAAATGTAATTATTGGCACGTCGTGAACTTTAGTTAAATTAGTAAAATTCATATGTTAAAAGCATCATTTCAGGTCAGTTAATGATTCAAAGTGCTGCGTTATGCTGCCGTTGAGATAAAACTGAAAAGCATCTGAATGAGAAAAGCAACCCAGTCGGGCTATCGCTATAATGCTTTGTAAACAAGTAATGGAAACAAAAATAAGCTAAAACAAGGCAAAATTATAATGAAGCATGAATGATTTTAAAATATGTATTTTACCAGCATCTTTATATCTGAGTAGTTTAGATGGCAAATTGTTTCTTTCTATGAACGATTCCTTCGACTTTTATCATCGCATACTTGATCATCTGATCGACTTTTTGGGTTGTCAGTTGCGAAACATATCTGAGACTCATAAAAGCACGTGTCTTCCTCTAGATTCTTCGCTAAAATGAAGGTTACCTTGCTGAATATTTCCACTAACGTTGTTAAGCCTAGAAAATATATCTTTAAAACAAATTCATGGCTTATCATAACTAATTCACTATCGATCGATATTGCTTTTTTTTTCAAAATTAAAATGTCTTGCTTGAGTTCGCTTGAAGTTTTTTTTTTCTATTTTGAATTCATTATTCATTTAGGACTAAATTTGTTTCCTGTAAAACGTATCCAACTGGGCCAATATTTCTTGAAGAACTCCATCAATCAATGACAAGCCGGGACCAGTTGCACGGATCCCTCTATAGAAAAAAAAACAAGATAGTATGACTCGGTAAGGTCATAAACATTATTTTCTTGTTGATTATATACGATCTCTGACGAATAATCAAGGGTTTATTTATAATGCATAACTTTTTCTGTTAAAGGTGCCATTTGCTTTTGCTCTTCGCACGAGGATTTTTTGTTATTCGCGTGACAAAAATATCAAACATGCTTGATATTTGGTTTATCTATTACGAGTGACAAAAATACCGTAAACGTTTCCCGCCCACAAGGAAATTTTATCGATCCAACTTGTGATCACGAATAACAAGTACACGCTGTAAGTTCACCATGCAGTGTGCGACAGTCTTAAGAGAGTAACAAACATTTACGACACAAAGTTGTAATAACAGCTCTACAACTACCAAGGTTCTTCAAAGCCACCCAACTTCAAAACTTAAACTCAAAAATAATTAGAAACATGTTAGAAACCTGAACTGCATTTCTACAGCCCCTGAACATCAACCTACCTTTCATCGACTTCCACAAAACCCTCAGCGATAAGAAGTTTTATCTGAGTGCTAGATCCAAATATATCTTTTAATGTTGCTGATTGGGAAAACTTCATCCAGGTCTAAAAAAGAGAAAAATAAAAGCACAGTTAAGGAACGTTAATATGAAGAAGAAAATCCTCCAGCTCGTCTCTCTAAGAAACAGGTTGAAAAAGAGATACTGCGCATTTTTCAACCCGCGCACATACTTGTCTCGCAGCAAAAAGTTAATTGTTGCAGTTAAGTGAATCCTGACTTCTGATTGGTTTATACAACCAGGTGGTACCAGCATCTGCTGGGAGCTAACTTGCAATGGATTAGTGTCCCGTCCAGGAAGAGTCAAAGACTCTCATCCGCTTAACACTGCAGAAACCGGAGATAAACGCAGGCTCCATGGGCCTCCTGGTTCGTAAAGGATTAACCTTTTAACTTTTTATAAAAACGTCATGCCAAAAATCTAAGATCACAATTAGAACACACCAGAGGCTGAGGAATAGCCGAGGGCTTTATTTTGTTATATTACAGCTAAAATTTGTTGAATCGGCAAATGATAGATAGTGCAAAGTTGTTCACAACTAGAGTTAACTCCCAATTTACATGAAAATTTTACAAGAACAATTTAAAGGACCCATTATTTTCAGTACTATTTACTTGTATATTAAATATTGAAGCTTGTATCTTCTTTACAGGTACACACATACAGTGTACCCCAAACAAATTATTTTAAGAACACAATAAGAACATTTGAATGTAAAATCTCCAAAATATTTACGAACATTCAGTTTTTATAAAACAAAAACAGTGTAACTAATCATTTTGCTTAAAAATTATACCGCCCAGGTCATCAGTAAAAACTTGTAGATCTTCGATAACTATATAACAAACTATTGAATTAACAAGTAGGATGAAATGATTTCTGGGATGGACAACAAGACAAGATTCATGTGAGTAAGTTTGGCTACCAAGCCAGTATGCTAGCACACATGTGCAATTAATGCTTTTGATTATTAAGATATACGCTCGTATATACCGTTTCACAGTTCCCATGTGTCAGGGGTGGAACTAACTGATTTCGTAATCTTCGTGATTTCCAAAATTGCCTCTTTAAAAAAAAAAGACGATTCTAACTTACAAAGAAGAACTATGTGACAAATAATGAAACCTTCAAAACAATAAAACTACATTAAGAATGAATTTGATTTAAAAGTTTTGACTAGTTCCTGGGTAGTTGTTACACTAGACTGAATCATCTACAGTGGAAGGCTAACAGTGGGTCAGAATTGATAGACTTCCTCCACTCGTGCTATCGGCAAATAAGTTTTGTTTTATGATAATTATTTCAACTGTGAATTGCTCTATTCTACCTACCTTGTTGGTAACACCGACTGCAGTCCTCATCCCTGTTATTAGCAGCTCCTCAAGACTGAGAGCAAAAGAGTTTATAATAAGTTTTGTTAAGGAAGTATACAAATATGATTTCAACAATTTTGAAAAATATTACTGCATCACATGATATATATCTTATACACCAAAGTGAAAAGAATTGACGTTTCGGATTGTTGTCCTTCGTCGAAGTGAATTGGTTATATACTGATGAAAAGCAAGAAAACGCAATGAGATAGGTACGTAAAAAACAAAAGGAAATAAAAGGATAGAGATGTGTGAGAAAAAAATTGTTAAAAAGACAAAAAGGTTCAGGAACAACAGAAGGTTCATTAAACGTACGCGTTAAGCACTCGTTTATTCCGTGGGGATTTAGAGTGCCCAAAGTGTGAATGCGTTGCATTTCTTTAGTTTTGGGAAAATCAGCTAGCCCAATGCCATATCTTTATGGCTTAGATATATATAAAACATTAAGGGTCACTCAAGCGTATGTCAATGATTATACTATTGTTTTCTTAGCCAAAAGCTCAAAAATAATTTAAAACAGTAAAGTGAGCCATTATCAAAAGTGTACATATTTGTTCAATGTTATGTATGCCTAAGTTATCCTCAATTGTTCAATGTAAACGACTGACGTGGTATTTGAGGTTTTGGCTCCCTTTTCTTCAAAACATCATTTTAAACAGTTATCAGAACCCGGTATCGGTTTTTGCTGGGAAAAGTGAAAAATTACCGCCAAATCTTACATATTTGGAGTGCGAGCGAGCGGGATATTGACGGTAGATAGACTAATGTCTAATATAGAGCGAAATTACGGGAAGCTTGGCTGCTCATTTGGGAAGTAGTTTTCAAAAGTGATCCGAAAAAAGATTTCCGCTTGCTATTTAGGACTTTAGAGTAGAAACTCACATTTCTTGCTGTGATTGCAGTGTACTTTTCCTTGTTCCATGACCATACTGCTCGACCTAGAGGTAAAAATGTATCAACAAAAAAATTTTCCATGCTCTCTAAGCTTATAACTTGACTTCAGAATTCCATTATTAGTTCCTTCGTTACTGGCGCTAAACATTATACACTTAATGACAGCTCACGAGGGAAACATCTGTTTGTTTCCCAAGAATCTTGATGTCTTAAAACAGCGAGATTTGAGGGAAACAAAACAGATGTTTCTCGAGCGAACAGTCATTAAGTGTTTTGTTATATAGCATAAACAAAAGACCCACAATTATTAAAACAAAACAAATTTATTACAAGAATGCAAGTCAAGATACAAACGTACAGCAATCCATGTGGCGTGTTGAGTGTTTTTGGAGTCTTTTTTTACAAGGAATTCTCCAATTTCATCTTCGGTCTGTAAGATCAGCAAAACGTTTCTTTGGGGGCTCCATTTTTGTTTTTGAATGGAAACAGCAGTCAAAATTGCAAAAACGAACTTTTGGTACGCGTGGCCACCAATTTTTGCGCTGAATTTTCCTGCTCTCAAACGTGACAGTGCGACAGAAATGTTCACCGGTTGTTCAACAGTTTTCGAGACGTTGACCAGCTGGGTAACATTTGACTGGAACTCATCCACGTGACCTCGGTTAAGCCAATGAGAGTGCTCCTTCAAGGCGAAAACGCACTAGCTATATAACAATTTATGATATTTTTATGCAAATCCTTAAAAACAAATTATCTTCATATTAGACCCCTTAGCAATAGCTTATGGTTTTAGGAGCTGAATTAGGAATGTTATATTTATGTACCTCCTGCATCCACGCAAAAGGCTCCAAAACTTGAATTCTTGCCTGCCTTGCACGATGGCCAACTTCGTCAGTAACATAGAATCTGAAGATTGTAAAAACATAAGAATAGTACTTCAATATTTCTTCAAGTGTAAACATGAAGAGAAAAATAAATCGATACCTTACGGCATTTTACGTAATAAAATGTGATATTATCTCATCCTTTATTATATTGTACTAACGTCACCTGAATTTGCCAATATCAAGCTTTGCTCTATTGTTAAGTTGACATTTTCCTGATACAAAGAGCCTTATTCAAACCTGGTGCCTTGATAATTCGCAGCAGATGTTCGTTTTTTTGTCGACTAAAGTCGATTGACTCTTGGCTGTTACAGTGCTCATTTTACCCTGTTCAACACTGTTTGTCATGTTTGATCATCACCATCACCATCATCACCATCATCATCACCATCATCATCATCATCATCATCACCATCATCATCATCCCCATCATCATCATCCCCATCATCATCATCATCATCATCACCACCATCATCATCATCATCATAATCATCACCATCACCATCACCATCATCATCATCATCATCATCCAATTTTGATCCACGTTTATTCCCGTAAACGGGGTTGGCCAGATTTACCCCACTCTAACAGCAATCTCTCCATCTCCCACCCTCCATCTTGCTCGATTCAAGGCATCCTCCTTCTCCAAACCAACACTCTTGCTCTCCTTCTCCACTTGCGTCTTCCACGTCTTCTTTGGTCGTCCTCGCTTCCTCTTGCCCTTCACTTCAAACTCCAATGCTTTTCTCAAAACATGTTCATCATCCCTCTTCAACACTTGCCCATAGTCATACCATCTCACTCCATCAGCCTTTGCCATCTGAACCACTGTTTCCTTTAATCCCAACATCTCATCTCATTTTACCTTTTTGTGGTGGAGAATCCAGGAGCATTTGAATGGTTATGGTGGGAGAAAAGTATAACAACAGAATGTCATTTCATCCAATTCTATCACTGTTCACCTAACCGATTAGAAGTCACTGAGAAACACTGATTCAATTATTGTTCGTTCGTGATTTTAGCCAGTCATGTTTGTCATAAGAAGCCGAGGGAGTTCGGTCACTCCACAAGTATCCACAGGATACCATCCACAGGATGCCATCCACAGGATGCCATCCACAGGATGCCATCCACAGGATGCCATCCACAGGATGCCATCCACAGGATACCATCCACAGGATGCCATCCACAGGATGCCATCCACAGGATACCATCCACAGGATACCTTTGATTTGCTTTATTTTGTCCCTGTTTAAATTAACTTTTACTTAAATTCATCTCTCCGTTAACACTGTGCTTAACTCTAACTGTATTATTTCGTACGAATATGCATGCTTGAAGGGATATCAACCCAAAGCTTGATTGTATTTTAAAACTGGTTATAGCAGGTACCTTCCATGAGCACCAGGCCCCACTCCTATGTACTGGGATCCATTCCAGTATGCCATATTATGTTGGCTTTCGGCACCCTTAACATTAAAACAAAAGAACACATTTTACACATAAAAATCATTAATAACGGTAACACGAGAACAAGCTACGTAAATCAATAAATTGAAATGTTGGATATTCGTATTTATTAAAGATTATTAAACAGTACATATTTCCATTCTTCTTTTCCATTTTTTATTTAGTTTTGTAGATATTTCTTGTAATAATTGTTAATATGTAATTGTATCAATTAAAAATAATACTGCTTGTTATTCTAGTTTTATTCATGTTTTATGTTTTCGATTGTAATTAAGTTAAAGATTACTTGTAATTAGGGTACCCGACTGATTAATTGTAAAACTATTTCAGGTACCCTAACTCTAAACAATCATGAATTTGTAAATGTATTCCTTATTATATTTCATTTAATTGTAAAATGTGGTATAAAAAGACTAATAAAAACTTGAAACTTGAAACTCAAAAGACTCGGTAGTGGCAGGTGTGTGTAAACCACTCAAAATACTTTTCTACAGTGAAACACTGTAAATTTAATTCAAAAGATTTTGGTAAATTTGCCGTCAAATTAATTGAATTTTGTATGAGCGGCAATCGCAACGTGGCCAACATTGCGGACGAATTGCCTAACTGCTGTTCGCAACGACGCTACAATTAGGGTACTGTAGCCTCGTTTTCATCTAGCTTGTTTCCCTCTCACATTATGCTACGTTCTCCTCAGTAAGTAAACAATGTTCTTTTTTCTTCATTTTCACATATGACGAGACAAAATTTTCACAGAATTTGCAGAACGTTTATTTTCAAAGAGTCTTTCAGGAGTTTCCTTTGTTTTCCAAACATTTATACTGAAAAAACGATGTTTGTTTATCTAACGAGCTGCTGTCAACTCCAGATTCCGCAAAGAAAATATTGTACTTTGATAACCCAAAACCCTAGTTCCATTATTAGAGAAGCTTTATAATTATAAACTAATGCCGGTAGTTGCTTAGAAGACTTCAATTTTGCTAACTATTGCAGACTACATTTTCACTCAAACGAAGGTGTAAAACTTGAAAAAAATTGACTTAATCAACATGAAAAAGGCGAGCTTTTGATGTTTATAAGGCAATTCATCTTATATAAAATAAGGACAATGTTTTACGATTATCAGTTTTGGGGATTCTAAAAGCTCAAATTTCCAAAAAGTTTCAAAAAGAGCCCCCGGACCATCTCCTCCCTACAAAACTTGTGCCTACGGCACTCGGGGAAGTCAGTCAGTTATGTCTTCTGGCATGTCATTTTACATATCTATTTCCAGTAACGTGTCCTCTCATGCCCCGACGACCTTTATTTGATCGAGGCACAAGAACAAGTTTCTTTAACATTGCATTAGATATCCAGTGATGGACAACAACTTATTTGGGAGCTGCATTGAAAACATCTTGCTTGCTTTAAAGTATAATTTTTTATATTGATATAAACACTCAGTTGTTCCACAATTGCAATTACTGTGCAGTATAGAGAGCAATAAATTCAAATGTATTTCTTTTCTTCATCAGATTTATGTATAGACTGAATGATGTTCCTCCCTTGGAAAATTCAATCATCTCTCTCTTTTTGAAACAACAGAGAACGTCCAGCTTGTCGGTAACCACACTTTGGCTGAAATGTCAATACCAATGATACTCGGTTGCAATCAAAATTGGATGGATTCCTAGTATTTCAGTACAAATTTCAAAATTGAATCTCGTTTTACTCAGTCCAAACAAATGCACCTGAAATTATTGAAACGTTTGATGGGTAAAAAATGGCACTAGGGATTTTCAACGCACAGTATATCCCAATAAACAAGTTCGGTCCAGATTAATAGCATTTCTTTCATTGAAACAACAGCACTTCTACATACTGTTCTTCCATTCCAATATAAAGCTAATTCAAAACACGATATACTTGCACCTTACGTATACTTACAGGTTTTGCGAAATTGGCCACCTCATATCGATGAAACCCATTGCTTTCTAAGACCTACACAAGAATAGAACTATAATTTAGGTGCATAACTTAGAACTGTTATGGGGAATAACGTTATATGTTACATGTACATAACTTCAGTAATTGCTAAGTGAAACTTGCAAAACATTCATTCTTCAATGAGACTAGTTAGTTTCATTACAAGTTAATCAAGTAATCACAATCATTACAATTTCCTCAAATGTGATTGGTGCATAAATTGCTGTATTTTGCACTAATTAATCTGCAAAATTGTGATCGGACACCTGTAATCGGACAGTTTCTTGAGCCAATCATTTTATTAGTTAACTTTCAGTTAAATCCACCAATCACAATATAGATTACAATCACTATAGCAACTCAACAACTTTTCCAAACTTGAGGAATTTGTAACTTTAGACATTGTCTCTACAGAAAATATTTCCCCAATGTAAATTTTCAATTATACCATGAATGAAAAATGGCAATTAAAAACTAATTTTCAATTTGCACTTTTTTGTTTTTTGGAAATTGTAATGATTACGTTTAATTGGTAACAGGACTTCGTGTTGTCCAAGTCAGTCTGTAATCATACTCGTGATTAACAAATTGGACTCTTCGCGGTCGTCCGATTTTGTTAGTCACTCGTATGATTACAAACCGAATCGACTCCACTCTGTCCAATTACCATTATTAACAACTTGATAAAACATTAATAAAACCTTTAGAAATTTAGGAGTTTGCTTTTTAACAGATTCATAAAGTCCAAAGCTTTTTATTGCAAAAAAAAAAACTGAAAAAGTAAAAATAAAATCGCTGTTAAGTGTATTTACATGTTGAAGTTGCGTTGAAGATTTATGAAAAAATTCATACCTCAATCGCAGCTTTATAGACGTCTGCAATGGTATCAATGTTTGGCATTACCTTAAATTAAAATATAGTTTTCGTGAGTTAGTTTTTTTGGGAATGTGTTTCGTATGCTCATCTTTTTTAACAAGCGAGGATTTATGTACAAAAATTCAGGCTTTGTGAAAGATATTAGAACAACTCTTAAGGGTTGTGAAGGATGTAAAAGGATGCAAACTTGATTTGAATTTTATGTTCCCTCCCCCTACCCCCTCCCCCTCCCCCTACACCCTCCC
>JANCMA020414124.1:0-11093 GCA_024336925.2 Zoanthus solanderi
AAGAAGAGAAAACAATTGTTTTCTCTTCTTTCATTCTATATATATACACCGAACGCATTTAATATACTTTATCCTGCCTCCAGTTCTTATAATACTTTTGCGCTAGCATTTTGCACTCTGCTGTTATATGTGCCACCGATTCTTCTCTTTCTCCACACATTCGGCAAGATGGTGATACTTTCTGCTTATCTACCCGGCACTTAATACTATTTGTCCTCAACGCTTGATCTTAGGCAGCCATTAAAAGACCTTCTGTCTCCTTTTTCAGTTTTCCCTTTTTGAGCCACTCCCACAACTTTTCATCTCTATCCTGCGTACTTCTAAAGAATTGTCCATGGAGAGGTTTATCCACGAGCTTTCTCTTTCTTTCTTCCTTCATCATGGTCTTATCCACTGTAGCCTCTTCTACACTCACTATATTTTCTCGTAGCGCTGCCTTAAATTTTGTTTCCATGCTCATGTTAATATTCTTAACCAGGCTGGTGACCTCTAGTGTTACGCAGTCTTCCACTCCAATTAGTTCTCTTCCATCTTCAGCTCTTGCCATGTACAATCTACCCACATCGGCTTGCGGGTGTAGTGCGCGGTATATCGTTATTAGATTCCGCGTTTTCCTGTCTATTTCGCGAAGTTCGTCATTTGTCCAGTCTATTATTCCGGTCCCATATTTCAGGGACACCGCCCAGGAGTTAATTGCTTTAATGACATTTCCACCGTTCAACTTAGATTTAAGGATCTTCCTCACCCGCCTAAAATACTCCTTCCTTATCCCGTCCTTTATCTCTGAAAGCCTGATATCATCCACCTCCAGTACTCCAAGGTACTTGTAAGCCTCATCATCATCACCCAAAGCTCTTATTCGCTTATAAATCGTTTGGTAGAGTGACTCCTTCACAGCTGACTATTTTACCTTTTTTCATCTCTAACATTGCACACTTAGATATTTCAAATTCCATCCCTATGTCACTACTGACTACCCTCACTGTCTGGACAAGTGTGTCTACCTGATTTTCATTTTTTCCGTATACCTTCAAGTCATCCATAAAAAAAGATGGTCCACTACTCACTACAGTTCCGTTCTCCAATGTTCCATGCGTTTTGAGAGCACACCGATGATGTTGTCAGCAACTCCAAACATTGACATACACTTTAGAATTCATGAGTGGGGAACCATATCAAAGGCTTTTCTGAAATCTATTCAGGCCATCCCTAGGCCCGTCAACCTTCTTTTACAGTTTTTGGTGATCATTTTGTTTATCAGTAACTGATCCTTCGTACTTCGTGAATTTTTTTCGGTATCCCTTTTGTTCTTCAGGTAACGATTCCCGTTCGTCCAGATGCTGGTACAGCTTTTCTCTCAATATACCTGTAAAAAGCTTCCACATTAAGGGGAGGCAGGTAATGGGTATAAAATTGGTCGCCACTGATCCACTTATCTTGTCTTTCGCAATCAGTTCTATTCTACCGGATGTCATGTAGTTTGGGACACATCGTTGTTGGAGGCAACAATCAAGCTGCTCTGCAATTCTCTGTTTTATTGTCGTAAATTTCTTTAACCAGTACCCCTGCACTCCGTCAGGTCCGGGGGCCTTCCAGTTAGATGTCTTCTTGAGTTGTTTTGTCACGCAATCAACAGTGATCTTGGCCTCTTCCTGTTTTTGAACCCCCTCCATTTCCTTCTCTAAACTAGTTAACCATTCTGCGTTATGATTGTAATCAATGCTTGTTCCCAATATCTCTCTCCATAACTTCATAATCTCATTAGCGTCCGGTCTTATCTCGTTATCTATCTCCACTCCTATCTCTTCGAAAAGCCTTCACTGATTGGTCTCAAACATACTCTTTTGCCGATACTGATTACACCTCTGCTCCTAACGCCGTAGCATCGCAGCCTGGGCTGAATCTCTTTGCTTTAACTCCTCGAGCAGCACATTCAAATCTTTCTTGTGTACGCGGTATCTTTTCGCTAGATCTTCCGTGACTTCGCGTCTTCTAGCCTTGTCTGAGGTTATTTTTTCTAATCTACTTATATCTTTTTTCAACTGTTTAATTTTCCCCTTAATCCTTCTCTTCCACCATGGCTCCCTTGGATGATTTTTCGATCTCTTAAATCCCAGCCTTACGGCCACTACATTGGCTGCCGCTATTAACACTCCTTTAGTCTCTGTTATCGATCTTGTTTGTATAAAACCAACCACAGCATTTACTTTCCCGACAGCTTTCTTCAGCCTTGACTTGTTGACACTTTTAAGATTTGGTAGTTTTTTGACCTCGTTGCTGTCCAGCTCATCCAAAATCATTCTTAAGATCGTAAGCTTATCATCACTACTCCCCTTTTCTTGCATTTCCCTTGCAATTGCATCAAATTGATATCCATCTTCATAATCACAAGGATCATAATTATTATCCTTATTATTATTATTATTACTACTATCATTTTGCGTTTGCACAGTTTAAGATGTTAAAAACTGAAGTGTTATTTCCTCTCTATCAGATCTGAGATTTCAGACGGAGAGGAACTTACACAGAATGTGGGCACTTCCAAGTACAGCTGTTTTCTGGATAGTGCCGATGTCATATTAGATGTTCAGTTGGTTGAGGAAGTACAGGCGTTTTGTTGGGTACCGTTCCCAGGGCTCCAACTACTATGGGTATCACTTTCGCCCTCACTCTCCACGTTCTCCCCGCTTCGGTCCTGAATTCCAAGTAGTTGGTGATCTTCTCGGTCTCCTTTTTTGCCACTCCATGGTTTCCTGGGATGGCCACATCAATGATGAAGCACTGCTTTGCTTTCTTCTTAATGAGGATGATATCTGGCCGTCTGTGTTCTATAACTCGGTTGGTTTGGACATTGAAGTCCCTCATCAACTTGACTTCCTCATTCTCGAGGACTTTCTTGGCGCGATGTTGGTACCATTTGTCACTGGATGGTATGTCACAACTTGCAGAGTTTCCAGTGGATGAATAAACACACCCTGTCATGGCGGCGTTTGTATTCACGTTGCACTAGCATGTCGCACGCACTGACAATATGTGTCACACTTTCCACCTTCTCTCCACAAAGCCAACATTTGTTGTTATCTGCTGTGCGGTGGTATCACTTTTTAACGGAATTAGTTGCCAGGGCATGGTCCTGGGCTGGTATCAACAGGCTCTCAGTCTCTCTTTTCGGTTCTGCTCTCCTGAGCCACATCCATGAATCTTCAGTCCTCACTTCCTCCGTCTGTCTTAAAGTGCCCTTGCTGTGGCATTTCTTTCCACCTCTCCAATCTTTCACTTTGCAGACGTGTTTTTGCTTTGTAAGCTTGCTTCCCTTCCATCCTGTTCTTGTCGAGTTTATTCGCTTCAGCAACAAATTTCAGCAGCTCTTCTTCGCTGTTGGCAAGGTAGAAGTCCAAGTTCCTCCTCTCGTTGGCCACACAGTCCTCTGCACTCTCAAAACCACGTCCACCACTGCTTCTGCTCATATAGAATCTGTCTATATTGGACCGTGGGTGGAGGAAATTGTGCTTGTACAAGAACTGCCGTGTTTGCCTGTCCAGTTCTTCTAGCTCCAACTGCCCCCAGTCAAGGAGCGCAGCGCTGTAGCGAAATACAGCCACTGCCCACGTGTTGATAGCACATACAAGATTCCTTGAGTTAAGTTTGGACTTCAGTACCTTTCCTAGCCGATCAAAGTACGCATTTTGTACTTACTCTTTCATCTCTGTTACTAGTATGTCATCAAGTTCGAGTATGCCAAGGTACTTATATCCACTCTCATCAGGATCATGTAGTCTCTCACCGTTGGGCAACTGGATACCTGTAGCTTTCACACGATTACCTTTATGCATGGTCACAACAGCACACTTCGAAATACCCATCTCCATGCCTAAGTCTTCGCTACAAATACGGACAGTCTGCACAAGGGAATCGACTTCCTTCTCTGATCTTGCGAAAAGCTTAAGACCATCCATGAGAAGTAGATGACTAAGCTCAGGACCTTCCTTTACCAACCGGTAGCCCATCCCTCTTGATCTAAAGACCATTGTTAGGGGAATTAGAGCTATTGAAAACAGAAGGAAAGAGAAAAAATCTCCCTTATTATTATTATTATTATGGCGGTATGGAACACTGGGTGCCAGATACTTAAAAGAAATTATTTAGACTAGGCGCCAAGGCTAGCTTCAGTGTTTCTAAAATTTAAATGTATATCTAACTAACATGAAATTAAAAATTGTAATTGGTGGAATTTAAAGTGTTCAAAATTAATTCTGATTACGGTACTAGTTAGCATTTTTTCGTTATTGATTAACTAATCCCAATTTTGTGCCTCGTCTAAATAATATAATGTTTGTTTCTGTCAAAGCTTACATTAAAATAATCTTCCATTACTCAATACACAATTTTAAAAGTTCTTGCAATATTCAGGTTGCTGCTGAGCATTGCTTTCTGCATCCTCTTCAAAACATCTCTTTCTTTCAAGGGACCCAGTAAGTTTCTCACCCTTTCGCTTGTTTTTTGGGAGTACATTATGATTATGTTGTATTACTATTATTGTTATCATTATTTTTATTATTATTTCTGTTGTTGCTATTATTGTTATTATTATTGCTAACATTATTATTATTTTTATTAGTATTATCATCATCATTATTATTATCATAAATATGCTTTATGATTATTCTCAGAAAAAAAACTATTTGAAAAGCGAATTATATTGCTCTACAATCAAGCCTTATATTTTCTTAACTAAATTTAATAATCAGGTTTATAACAAATGACGCCAAGTGACTTGCATAATCTTCATTATTTATGACATTTCTTGTTTTCGCTAATTGTTCCGAGTCCTAAAAGACACTTAGTTAAATGAGCTTCCTCGACATGTTCTAGGTGCGGGAGCCATGCCCATATTTGTCATGATAACTGAGTACGTTGGCAAACGTCACCGCCACACTGCTGGCACTGCATTGTGGTTCTCATGGGTAGCTTCCCTACTTAGCCTTGGTGGATTGGCCTACTTCATTCGCAATTGGCGAACACTGGCAATCGTCACTGGTGTGATCGGCATGCTCTCAATCTTCATGTGGTGGTGAGTTTTTTTTAGTTTTTTTTATGAACTCTATGTTTTATATATCAAATGTTATGGCATGTATTAATATTTGTTTTTTAATCCCTTCAAATGGTATACAATAGAATATATGACGAGTTTCTTGCATTACAACTTATACACAAAAAGTCCTTACAAGTGATTATTGTGCCAAACTGGTAACGGTGACTAGAGCGGAGATACTTAAATCGTGATATGTGAGAGCTTTTTTTTGACCTGGTAAATCACAGTACTCTGGTTGCCAAGATTCGCGGTTTGCGCATTCCTCGCGGGGTTGCCCATTGGGTGTGCGATTTCCTTATGGACAGGCGCCAGCGGGTTTAGCTATCCAGTGACTGTTTCTCAGAATGGGGTGCCGTTCCATCAGGCGTGCCCCAGGGCACAAAACTTGGCCCTTGGCTTTTTTGTTTTGATGATAAACGATCTCCGCCCCTCTGGATCTGACGCATGGAAATACGTCGATGATACCACTATCGCTGAGGTGGTTCCTAGAGGAAGCCAAAGCGCAATGCAGGAGACTGTATCAGCTGTTGAGGATTGATCCAACACCAACAAGCTCCAGCTCAATGCTGACAAGTGTAAAGAACTGCGAATCGACTTCAAAAGACCAAAGCAGCAATTTGACGTTCTAACCGTGAATTCTAAAGAACTCGAGCAAGTAGATAGCGTTAAAGTGTTTGGCGTAACGATAAGTAACACACTTCAATGGAACTGCCATGTCTCTGAAATAATCAAGAAAGCTAATAAGCGGATGTTTTTTTTATTTTACTCAAGCGCGCTAAAGTTCCAGAAATTGACATTGTCAGCTATTATACTACTTGTATTAGACCCGTATTGGAATACTGTGCCCCTCTATATCATAATGAACTGCAAGACTACCTATGTAAGAACATAGAACGGGTTAAAAAAATGCGCTCTTTCTATGATATCTCCCGCACTTTCTTATCAGGACTCATTACAATCGTTTAAGATAAATACTTTGAAGGTTAGAAGTTCTTTAATCAGGTGGTTTCTGAACCCGAACACAAGCTCCATCATTTGCTACTGGCAAATCTTGTAAACTAAAAATTTTATGAACTTCGTTTCGATATGAAAATTGCAAAGCGTGCAGCCTCGGGCGAGCGGCGCATGCGTATCGTCTTCAAGATGGCAGAAAACACTGCGAATTCCATTCCTCGGGCAAGCACCGATCTTCAACGATGTTTTTCCACCTAAGATCCGTTCTGCCTGGCCTTATCCAGTGAGATTTTCTTCTTCTTTGTTAACTTCTTTCATCAAAAATATTCATATATGGGAGACTCCACTTTGAACTCGTAGCCAGAAAACATGATCTTTCTTTCCTTTTAACCAAAAGAAGCAGTCCTATGGACACATTGTTTTTTTAAACTTGCAGATGTGGCCATTAATAGACACTATAACACTTCGTGCGAAACTCTCGCCATCTTTGAATATCTGAAGACCGACCTGGTCAATTTTGTTATTTGAATGCAGTACGAACTCATGCCAGAACGAAACTCATACCGTGATGACTTTTGTTCTGGTGTCATCAGAGGTCTCAATAGAAGGCGAATACCGGCGATGGACCACCGGCTACTTTGCTTTATCCCGCCGCCTATTTCGGACAATAAGTTGAATGTTTTGAGTAAAGCCTTAAACTTCAAACCTGTTGAATTCGTGTGAACCTTGCGGCTAATCTAGATGATAATAAACATACAATATCTGTTACATATGGACTGTTTTATGTCTAGTTTCCCTTGCCCTTTTAGAGGAAAATACCTCTTGGAAAATGCTGGAAATGGCATTTCCGAGTATCTCTAGAGGCTCGCCCCTTCTGCGCTCGTTTGCCTAGACGCCTACTTTTCAAACACAGACTGCCACTCAAAAACTTACTGAAAGCCCTGTATCATGTAAATTTCCCAAAGGCATAAACGTCTGTAAGTCGTGTTTGATGTTTTGCCGAATCGGTATTTTTCTAAATTCTGTTGAGCTCTATTTCTGATAAAGGCGAGATTCGTGACGTGAGTGATTTTTTGAAAATTATTTTCGCCCATTCTAAAGGAAAGTAAAAAGACACGGTGATGGTTGCTTTATTTTTTTTTCAATTCATTTCAACTAATGTGTTTTGTTTTCTTTTTGTTTTGATCAAAGAAAGTATTGTTCTGCACTGCAAGGGATTATCACAAGTGGAGTTTTATTTTAAGAAGCTTAAATTATTAATCAATATCACTGAACTTGAAATCAACTACTCGGATTTCTTTTTCCGGAAATGCCGTCTCGGTATCAGCCTGTCAGACACATGCGGTACTTTTACTTCCGCCCTACAGAAAAACCGCTATCTCTCCGCCAAACTTCTCTTATTTTTTTTCGAACATTTTTTAACTTGAAGATCACAATTTTTTAATTACTGTAGCCCCGAAACCGAAACTTTGAGAAACTTGCCCATCTGAAAGTATACGGTAACCTTAAAAGGATGAGAGTCTTTGGTGTTTCGTGGATGGGTATACCTGGTTAGTTTACAAAAAAAGATGGCGTTTTTACATTGAAGTTGCCTGGTACAATTTAGGTACAGTTAATGATCAAAGAAAAACCGTATTGTCTGCCTTGGGTTTGACAATTTATCCTCCAGTAGACTATAAGCCATTATGGTAGCAATGAAAGAGCCAAAATAACGGCTGGCGGTCAGCGGTTTTCCAACCAAATTTGGAATGAATGTGACTGCGTTAGGAGACATAGCTGAAGTGACGTAACATATTGGTTGAATGTGAGCAACCGCTGACCATGTTGCCAACTTTCCATGAATAGCAGACAAACCTCATTAAATCACTTTCTGGATGATTTGATCACATTTTCACTACAATATTTGTTAAATGTATGAATCTCTTTGGACCCGTTGATTGACCAATCATAGCGAGTGTTGTATCAAATATATAATGTAAATATCAATAAGCAGTCCCAAACATCTTATCTTGCCTACTTTTAAAGGTTGCAGATAGCAAAATCTTTCAAAGAGATGGTATTGATATTTACTCTGAAGCTGCAATAAGTTTTACACAGGTGAGATAAGACAACCTTAACCATCGTCTTGTTAAAAACCCATTGAAAAATAGACTGTTTATGTTTATGTATGTTCCACCTGAACTTCTAGTTATTTTAAAGTTTCCGGTGCTCTCATTGGCGAAGGCTTGCGTATTATACCAAATATAATCACCTCAGTCGTGTGAGGCGATTATAGCAGGCGTGAGAACAAATTTTCAAAATGGGAATACTACATAATCGTTATTTTAAAGTTTTGCCAATCAAATTGAGAATTTTGAATAAATAATCTGCGTATTTCTTTACAAGTTTGTGTTATTCTTGAAATTTCTTTTTTTCAAGTGTCATTTAAGGAACAGGGCTTTAGTAGATAGTGTGTTTTGTAAGGGAGGGAGGCTCAATAGATTGGGTTGTAGGACTTTTGTTCAAGGCTCTTTCTTTGTTGAGGTATAAAGTTTTAGAATTTAAACCAATTGCACTAAAATAATAAATCTTGTTTTGTATAATATACTTTTGACCTAAGATTACTTTAGTAAGACTTCCTTGTTTCCTGATTTAAAAACGAGATGCTTGGTTTTAGGGAGATGAGTTGATTTAAGCTTATCTTTTCTCAGTATTTAAAGAAAATTGGCCTATTTGAAGGAGGTGGGGGTAAAGTACAATAATTGTTACTATATAAGACTACATGATACTTTTTCACTGTGATGGACTTGACATATTTCTAAGGAGGAGTTTAAGTTATGTCAGTTTAATATACAGTTTGAAGGACTTGAATAGAAGCTGAAGTAACCCAAGCGATCAAAATTCTTGCCTTACTGTTTTCAGGCGATTCTTGGCGGTTCGATACGAGTTCCAGGTATTCATGGAGACGTCGATCTAGAGGTCAGTTATCATCTGTTATCATTAGTTGAACTGATCTTGTAAATAAAATTACTGGAAAATGAATTGTACTTTTGGCCAATGGTACTGCGGGGGAGTTGGCTTATCGTCATTATTATCTAATAATTACTAGACTGTAAGTGATGAATACCGTATATAAAATGTTGCATCGCATAGGATATGAAAAGATCTAACAGCCACAGAATGTATGAAACATGAGTAATGAATGAATGGCTGAAAAACTACGTTAAAATAAATTTGTCAGTGAACCAATTTGAGTAGGAGATCGGATTAGGCCTGCAACGTCAATCATAAGTACGTTCATACGGTTGCATTTGCTGACTTAATCCAAGTTCCTATTGATATTGGTTCACTGACAAATTAATTTTAACGTAGATTTTCAGCCGTTCATTTATTTCTCATGTTTAATAATTACTGTTATTTTTGTGGCTCATGCCACTGGACAGTATCCACTATGCTATGGGATTTGAGTGTCCGTAAATGAGTGAGGTGCTATACCACAGGAAGCTTACATTTTAATGTTGAACTGACCTCTTTTAATCATCATGGGAAATCACTCTTCATGGTTATAGGTATTTATTGTGAGCAAAATAATTAATGTTTCTGTTAGATATTAGACTCAGTCATTATGTTATTGAAATATTAAAGTAGCAATAACAAAAAATGGACATTCAACTATTTAATCACTTGACTATTTCTTAGTTGCACTCTACTGACTATTTTCAACATTCTCGTTTATAGAGCATTAATTAAGGGTTACTTACTAGATGTGAGTGGTTTGTTTACAAATACACCCACGCGCTGGCGATATAACGGACGAGAAATTTGAATAATACACGATGCGCAGCGAATCAGAGTGTATTAAGAACAATTTCGAGTTCATTATATCGCCTGCAAGTGGGTGTATTTGTAAACAAACTACGAACTGAAAGTAACTAACCTTTTAATATGCAATCTGAGTTCACTGCATTGCAAGGCGCGCCTTATATGACTTAACGAGCTTGAAGCAAGAATCTGAACAAACAAAAATTTTTAAATTAAATAAGTACGTATTTAAATGGCATATTAAGTTCAAATAGAATAAAATAGAAATCACGAAAAGCTGTACATGAAGAAAGATTGAAAAATAGAACTTTTAAAACTTAACGCGAAGATAATTTTTATTAGCAAGTACTAAAGCATTCATTGAAATTTGTCAAAAACTGAAATTAAATCGTAAAATAAATGTTGCAAATACCTTTTTTTAGAATTTATCACCATGTCCATGGGGAAGTAAGTTAAATGTTTTAATAAAACATTGGAAGAACTCAGCCAGTATTTGAAGTGTTTTCACAGACGTCATCCCCGATTTAGTATCGACCAAAAATCGCAATCTTGAAGTGATCTTGTTAAAACAAGTCAGGAATCTGCATATTTTCGCTCCAAAATGTTTGCCACCAAAAAACAAACCAATTTCATTAATTGTAAATCCGGTATTCAGTAAATCATGGCAAAAAGTTGAATTCCATTTTAAAAAATCAAACAGAAAAATTGATCAAAAATATCGCAAACTGCTTTACAAAAACTCAAACTTCAACCTTGTATAAAAGGCGGGAAAATTACTGGACGTGCACCAAAAAGCCCGCCAAATTTTTTCTTGAATGTATACTCTGATAAATGACAACTTTCGCTGAAGTAAAAGTTCAATAAAAATCATTTTGATTTATGTATTCAGTGGTTTGAATTTATCAATCCTTAAATCAAGAACAAAGGTTAACGTTTATAACCGCACGGTCGTGTCTTTTTTTTATATTTTAAGGAATTTAATGAGTTAATTTCTTTTTATACATAGAATTTTTTACGGTTGCAGTTTGACTAGGATCGATTGCAAAATGTTGTCTGTGCTTGACCCGAGGTTAAACTGGTTTCCCAGTATGATGATGAGTGTCCGCCAGCTAAGCAATGAATCAAATTTGAGTAGCTTGAATCATTAAGACAAATTGTACACCGGACTTATTGCTGCGAGCCTTCAGGCGAGCAGCAACACTAATCTTGACGCATGGGATGCCTGTGTGCCATATACCAGCAAAAT
>JANCMA020414230.1:0-11092 GCA_024336925.2 Zoanthus solanderi
ATTCACGCAATCGAAAACAATAACTGACGTATTTTACAAAGAATGCAGATAATTTTTGCCACAAAGTTAGAAAAACTACCTACCTTTAATATCCCGTGCAGCAAAATTCCTGAACGGTTGCAGAATAGAAGAAAATTTCGGTAAGTCGGCGTTGAATCGATTTCGTGACCGAAATTTCAAGAGATTTGTATGGAGCTCAGTAACCGCGCGTCATTTTTCTTGCCTACTGGACAAAATGGCGGACGAAACCGTGACAAGGTCTATTTTAGGCTCAAATATTTTTCTCTTAGCAATTACTTAAAACAAATTAAAATCCTCTGCTCCTTTCAAAGACATTCATATCTGCAAAAAATATTTTTAAATCAATCAATTTTGTTATTCTTGCTCATTTTTTTTCTCAAGGAGTGGGTGCTTTTTAGCAGTTTACTTTACTTTTGCTTCGTTACTATGGTAACAAGAGACTCAAACATACAGCTGCTTGTCATGTTAAGTAGTTATATGTTGAAACATGCTACAAAAATTTGTATTGGAAGAAAAGGCTTTTTCAGGTGTACTCCCCCCTTAAGCAACGTAGCTAGTGCAATGTCTTCACTGAAGACCAACGGGTTTTTCTTTCTTTGCCTTATGTATTACTTCTTCGCGTTGTTTCCGTTCCTTCCCTTGCTAGAATTTCGTGCATCTACTCTGTGAGCTCTTTCGATGTCAACATTAATATCCAACTTGGACTCTATTGCCGCTTTCACCTTGACCTCGGTATGTTCCCACGATTTTTTACTTGATTCAGGAATTTCATTTACACGAATATTATTTCGACGACTCTGGTTTTCAAGGTCTTTACTAAGCAGGTTAAGTTGTTTTTTAATTTTTTCAAATTCAACTCGAAGTTTTTTAAACTCTTGTACATCCTGCTGTGTAATTTCAAGGCTGATTGTGATCCCTTCAACTGATTTTAAAGCCTTGTCAACTTTAGTTGTTAGATCACTAACAACTGACTGAAAAAGTGATCTCAAGGCTGACTCTTGAGCCTTTGATAACTCCCGAACTGTAGACTCCATCACTCTGTGCAGATGCTGCCATTGCAGCTTAAGGATCTTGAGCTTTGGATGGTGATATAATGGACTGGGAGCGTGTTGATTTTCCCATAATAAAAACTAGATACTAAGCTGCTGGTTTAGATGTAACACCAATATTAAAGAACACACAAAATTTGAAGTTACTAGAGGAGCTCATCTAGACACGTCCACACACCATGGGTTTATAGAGTTATGACCCTTATTACTACCAGCCACAACTTGACGATGATGGTAGTCAAGCTGAGGATTTCTAGAGTGGTTTTCTAAAAGTTAAAGCAAATCCTGTTCTTGAAAAGGTGATCAACCATTAGAATGTATAAAGAGGAAGGTGATACTGGACAGTAGTAATTCAGACCAGGTAGTTGGTGTTGTTGATTACAAATGAGAATTGAAGCAGAAGCTATGCAATGTTCTAGTTCATGTGCATGTTGAAGTTGGCGATATGCTGGTAATTCAGGGAGAACTTTTACATGGCATTTGGTATGGGCATGTTCAAAGTGTAAACACTGTCCAAAAAACTGTTGATGTGTATTTTTATGTTGAAAGTGCTAAAAGGAAAGATATTTTAAAACGAGAAAGTCAAGGAAGATACGGCATGAAAACTGTCTCTTGGAAATTTGTTGCTGGACTTGCAAGTGGCACATGGCATTCTAACATGCTATGGCAGAAGGATAAAGGACTCCATAAACATTACTCAATGGAAAATACATGTGTACATGTTTTACCTGAAAAAAATTGCTCTGCTACATCGAAATTTAGATTAAGCTTTACACCAGGAGAAAGCGCTATAATAGGCTGCGTCCGATCCTAGAGGATCATGCTAGTCCGCGACTAAATCTGTAATAAATAATCTATAATATAATAATAAAATCATAATATAATTAATCAAGTGTTGAGTTTAATCTATAATATATCAAAAATTAAGCTTAGGCACTTCGCATCTAACATATTTACAGCGTTGAACGTGGAAGCAGTTTTTACGAATTTCGCCAAAAAACACACGTCACCATAACAGTTGGCTGTCACGCAAACAAGTTTCTGTCATTAATGGCAGAAATTTTTGCTTTACAACAACAAACTGAAAAATGTTAAGCACAAAATAGACGATTTATAGCACAACTACTTGAGGATCTTATATCGGAAATACTACCATTTCAGTTAGTGATAAACGTGACACTCATAATTAATGACATATAAAACGAGGTCGTACAAAAACATGTCAACATATTTTCAATACAAGGATTTTAATTTTTAATCTAGAAGTTTTCAACTCCGTAAATAACTTATTCAATATAAAGCGAGAAAACTGTCTTTCAATCCTATATTTAGAGCAGTTTATAATGATAAAAACGTGATCGCAATGCGAGTGGCACTGCTGCCGGTGGCTTCCAAGGTTTTAGAAAAGGTGGTTCATTATCAATTATACGGTTTTCTAACTGGGCATAAACTTCTTACTCCGTATCAGTATGGTTTTCGTAAACAGCATTCCACTGAAACTGCTGCCATTGCCCTCAGTGACTCAATTCGCCGGGGAATAGATCTAGGACTTATGACTGGTGCAGTTTTTATTGATCTGAGAAAAGCTTTTGACTCGGTTGACCACAAGATTCTGGTGAATAAATTACGATCTTTTGGAGTTTATGATACTGAGCTTCAATGGTTCCACAGCTACTTAACTGATCGCAAACAGTTTGTCAGTTTTGGAAAGGCAATATCTGACCCTTGTGATATTTCTTTTGGTGTCCCTCAAGGATCAATTCTTGGTCCACTTCTGTTTGTGAATGATCTACCACAAGTTCTCAAGTCCTGCCAAATCTTAATGTATGCTGATGATACTGTTATTTACAATACAGCTAAAGACCAGTTGAAAATCTCTAATACACTTAGTAAAGAACTGGCTATAATTAATCAATGGTTGTTAGAAAACACTCTTTATTTGCACAAAGGGAAAACTGAATGTGTGCTGTTTGGTACAAGTCCTAGGCTAGCTCGTACCAACAATGTTACAGTAGCTATTGATAGTTTTATTATAAAACGTGTATCGCAGTTTAAGTACTTAGGTGTTGTTTTCGATCAGTGTCTAACATGGAGTGAACATGTTAAGTATTTGGTTGGTAAAGTTTCAAAAAGAATAAGCCTTCTTAGACGAACCAGAAATAATCTTAGTTTGTATACTGCTAATGTAATTTACAAGTCATTAATATTGCCTATTATTGATTACTGCATGTGACAATGTTTGGGGTTGCTGTGGGAAAGTAAATTCGGATAAGTTAGAGAAACTGCAAGGGCGCGCAGTTCGTATTATAATGAAAACTCATCGTAGTGACGATGCTTTAAAGTACAAGCCACTTGAAATTAGAAGGGATCAGCATTTATTGAGATTAGTAAAGCGCTGTCTTAAAAAACGCTGTCCCCAGATGTTTTATGATTACTTCATTTTTAATAAAGATGCTGTTGAGAGAGATACCCGACAGAGCAATTTTTTAAGGCTACCATCTGTAAGGCTTGAGTGTACCAAGAAATCGTTTTTTTTGTCGCGGTTCTCTTGTTTATAACATATTTATAATTTCTCATTTTGATATTTATATGGATATATATAATTTATTTTAATTTTTCCATTAATTTTTCTTACTATTTGTATAGTATATAGTTAAATTTTATTAGATATAGGGCCTCTATTGATAACAGTTGTGATTTTTTTTAACACTGAAGGAGTTACCCTATTGAAATAAAGGTATCTATCTATCTATAACCTGTATTTCTTTGAGTTATACTGATCTTCCCTTATTAAATTTGCTGTTTGCAAACTGCCTACCAAAATTAACGCAGTCATAGGTGTGCTTGTGCAAAATTGGGCTCATTCTTACGTGCTCTATAGAATTGTATCACTCTAAATAAATAAAAACTGTTTTAAAAAACAACCATTTTGTTATCAGTTAACATGAAAAAAATACACAAGTGCACACGTTTATGAACTTAATGTCTTACGATGAAACTATCGCTGTTCTTTTGCTATACTTTTCAAAGCAACTGTTATATCTAATTTACGTATACTTTTTGGCGTTCTTGTAACTCTAACTTTTCTTTATTTCAGGTCTTACTCCAAGAGTCATGAGGATAATGCCAGCGTGTGCTATAATGATTAGCAGCTACGAGTTTGGCAAGACGTTTTTTAAGGAGTACAATAAAAGAGAAATTTTTCAACCTTCAAAGGGATAATTAACGATCGCAATGAATTCAATGTGTAAATGGATTATGTTCAGCGAGTGAATTACGTTATAAATTCAGTGTAAATGTTAATGATGATGATGATGATGATTTTGACAATATATATAGATTTCTTCATGGAAAGTGCTGACGTACGATATTTACGCACGAGTTTGTTTTCACAAAACGAACGAGCGAGGCTTTGCGATAAATTCGAGATATTCGTTCAATTCTGCGGCTTCGATGTCTTCTGGATTTCTTTGGTCGTGTTTTTCTCTCAGAAATTCAATGAGTAACTTCACATCTCTCGTCGTCTTTACTCTTGTATTTTTGTTTTGTTTTGTTGCTCGTCAATTGACTTTTCTAAATGCTCAAATTTTGTGGATCCTTGCGCACGTGTGAAGAACCTATTTCGCTGCTGTGATTGGCTATCACAATTTTCAAGCGGAATTTCTCATGAAGAAAACTGTGAATAAATCTCAGTATGTATATAATAAATATATATACAAATTTACACTCAAGAAATGTATTTTTTTTTCTATCTGAGAATGCGTATCATCAACCAGCACAAAAACTTCAAAGCTCTGTGTCAACACAGCTGTTATTTATTGTAAAAAAAAGTAGGAGAATGAGTAATGGATTATAGAGTTATGGTGGAACAGAAATGTGTAAGTTACAAATTCGGATGTCTTGAACTGTATAGCGTTTGCGTGTTAACTGAAAAGTGTTTAAATAGGTTTGTTGGCATCCAACGGAAGTGGATACGTGAACAATTATCAACCAACAATACAACTGACTTTTGTACATTCCGTGTTTTTACTGAGCATGAAACCACGGGCAATAGGATACGTTGGTTTATAATTTAGATTTAAAGATGAGCAGAAATAATTAAAGATTCATAAATTCTTTCCATCTTTCGTCATATGTTCAATGTATTTAGCTTCATGGATGTTAAAGCAGCTTTTAGAGCTCTCCCTTGCGTATCGCAGCTGTGAAGAGACTTTTGTCTTTCCAATGTTGTCGGCGTGGGAGAACGTGAGGCTAAAATTATAACAGTTGGAAAATGTACCTAAAAATCTTAATGCAAACAGCTTTAAATTTCGGCGTACAAATGCGAAGAACTTGATAGCAAATAACGACACGCAAAAATTGAGGTGTGAAACATTTGAATTGTTTGTGTTACTTTCTGTGCTTTTAAAACTAAGCTTGTACCCAACGTATCCTAATGCTCCTGACTAAACACCTATCGCAGGCATCATTTTATTAATATGTTTTCCACATATTACAAGCATACTGTATTATCCATAATTGTTTACACCTTATTTTATTACAAGGTTTTATATTTTTGAAAACGGATAAAAAAAGAGAAAAGATGTTGAAGTTAAGAGTTAAGGTGGCGAGAAAGGCTAAAAGAAGAGTTTAGGGAATGAGGCTTCCTCTTGTAGATAATTGCGTTGTTGAGTTGAGGTCGAACACGGCGAAAAATTAGAATTAATATTGGATGGTAGATTACAAAGTACTTCATAGAGATTGTTCTTTATCAATAAGAAATTTCTTTAGATTTTTTTGAATGATGGAAACGTTAACGAACGATCGAGAAAGGAAGTGAGTTCTAAGGAGAAGGTCTTTGATGAAGTACTGTCAGTTGTTTGAAATTTTTCTGCTGGGATGAGATTGATAATGAGGGGTTGATTTAGTGGTATAAGAGAAACTTGGCTGCTTGAGATAAAAATGTCTCAAAAGTTAGGGGAAGAATTCTTTGCTGGTACGAGAACATAAAATTGCCAATTGCGAGGGAATGTGCACTAAAGATGTCAGTGATATTTTATTTTCTAAATAAAGGAGCTAATTAAGTTGTCTTAGGAATAATCCCTGTAAGAAGAAACTTCGAGTTAGGTTAGAGGGGTATGTAGATGATCAGGCATACAGTAATTTATATGTTGAGAAAGTAAAGTGTGATTTAATGATAATAAAGTATTGGATAAATGATAAAATCGTGACTTCCTGATTATTCCGATTGGTTTTACCTTTTCAATAATGTTGTTCAATAATGGTCTACCTGGAGAGGTAAAACTCAGCCACAAGTGTTTAATACTAAAAGCTCTATTCGACCACTTCCTTTAGAAAAGAATATAAAAAGACTCGTAAAAAGTTTAAAAAAGATTTATATTAAGACCGTTGTGAAGACCATTTATTGAATTCGTTTTTGTTACAACAAATGGACATCTAAAAAAAGTTAACTATTTTCGGGGCTTTGATTGTGGTTTTCATTGCTTTGCTTTCTAAAAAATTTTTTTGGTTTTTTATTTCAACAACTTATAACTATACTTGTAATTGTATGGCAATTAACTTTCAAATATGATATTTGTTAGTATTAAAAACGAATTTCAAGCTAGAAAAGACGAAGAAAGTTTTTTGTCTTGCTTGTCTTAAAGCTATTTTTCAGATCTAACTTTCGAGGATTGGATGGAAGATCAACATACAAAACTGGACAGGAAGAAGCTTAATGGAGATCACGAAAACGGCAGTTGACAAAAAGAAGTTGAGGGACTTGGTCCATGGAGTGTGCCGACATTCTTCGATACACGGAGGACCTGGCTGATGATGATGATGATGATGAACTTCCGATCGTGACATTTTTCAGTGTCATAATCCTCGTAAATCCAACTGGATTCTTCGAGATGAACAGTTTGCTTCTCGCTATTCGCTTCATTAACAAGTGTCGCCATGATATCGCTAAATCCCCACAGGATGAATATATGCTTCACATTTAATTAACCTTCTGTTGTTTTTAAAGGTTTTTGTTTTTTAAGATGTATTTTTTCTACACATCTCTACAATTGTATTTCTTTTTGTTTTTTTACATCCCTATCTTATTGCGTTATTTATTTTTGCATCACTATATAACCACCATTCTGTTTGTTTCTCACACATTCACTCTAAAGAAGGACTACAGTCCAAAACTTCAATTAAAATTTTCTTTTCACTTCCCTGTTTAACTTATGATTCTATCCAATAACTGTTTCTATCGAAACACCGATGCAATATCCCATTTAATCGGGCTATTGAGTAAATGGAAAACAAAACAGAAAGAGGACAGCAGATGGATCAACATCAAAAGAGGTTTCCTACAAAGAGTCATTGTTTCACTTGTATGTTTTTGTTCCACAAATAAACAAGTCATAATGCTTCTGAAAGGAACGCGGGAATACAGATTTGGTGAACGAGGAGATATAGAGACATCTTAAGAACACATAACTTATTGGAACTCGAGATAGCGAATGAGATGATTTTTATGGCAAGTAGTAACACAGGAGAAATGTATGGAAGACAAAACACTTTCCATACATTCGCACACTCTACTTACGTTACCTACGTTGACCCCTTGACGGGTAGATTACAACAAAGAGAGGCACACACACATAGAAAAGACATTACGAAACACTTTCCAAACATGCCCACACACCTGCCTGACCTTACTATGACCCCTTGACGGTAGAAGCCAGACTTACAACAGAGAGACACACACATTGTGACAGAGTGCGTAGCTTCCGCACCTCCACGCAGTACACTCTGGAAACTTTGCATTTTGCAAAGGCTAACGCGGAAGCAAAAAAAAACAAAGGTAAACCTTGCTGCTAGTGGAGCGACGTGAAACGTCATTAGGTTAGAACCCTAAGCGAGGTATTTTAACTGTACAAACAAAGGTTTCTCAAAAAGTATCAAAAGTAATTAATTGTCTTTTAGCATACTTCCGTTCGGAAAAACGGTCTTTTAGAATACTTCCGTTCGGAAGAACGTTGGTGTAGTTAGTACATCATACAAAAACGTTCCCGGTTCGAAACCTCATGCAGAGTTATTTTTTGTGTCCTGGGTATGACTTTAAACTGTAACCGGTGGAATGTGGAGCTACTCCTTAATTACCATTGCTCAGAGGTCCACTCTTACCCAGAGTTGTAGCACCTGTTAGGGTCCCATCTATGGGTTAAATAGTTCCACCTGTTGCCTTGCAGGTTATGTCTCTGATCAGGAAAAGCCTAGGCCCACAGCCGATAACTGCGGTTGGGGGTAAGCAAGGGCATGCTTCCCGTAGAAACTACTCGCTCCAATAAAATCCTCATGATGACTGCAAGAAAACATGGGCACCAGCCAGCCCAAAGACTAGGGTGGGCCGTACTTGCCTACCACAAACGGAAAGGTGCAGCCCCTGACCCTGGGCAGTGCAACCACTGCTTGCAAAATGATGGGAAGCCTGATGAGCGGCTTGGGGTGAGGGTGGGGACTTGGAATGTAGGGAGTATGAGTGGGAGAGGTACAGAGGTGTGTGAGGAGCTGAGGAAGAGGTGGATGGGTGTGTGTTGTCTGCAAGAAGTGAGGTGGAAAGGACAAAGAGTACGGTTTATGGGTGTGAAGGGTAGGAGATATAAGTTGTGGTGATCTGGGAATTGTGATGGTACGGGATGTGTGGGAGTTTTGGTGAAGGAAGAGCTGTGTGAGAAGGTTGTGCAGGTGTGAAGAAAGAGCGACAGAGTAATGACAGTAGTGATGGCACTTGAGGAAGAAGTGGTGCAAATTATGTGTGTATGGTCCACAAAGTGGCAGAACTGATGCAGAGAAAGAGCGTTTGTATGATGAAAAGGAGTTGTGTGTGGCAAACACATGGTTCAGAAAAGGGGAGAAAAGGAACTGCACTGGCTGGTGGTTAAGGATCTGGTTAAGAAGAAGGTGAAAAAGGTGGTGAGAAAGGAAGCAATTGAAAGAAGGAAGGGCAAGATTTGAAGGTAAAGTAGGGAGCTGGTAAACGCTGATGCACCGGACTTAAGGAAATGTTTTAAGGAAAGGGTGTTAAAGGCATGTGATGAAGTATGTGGGAAGAAGAAAGGGAGGAGAGATCAAGGGAACACATGGTGGTGGAACGAGGATGTGAAGAGGATGTGAATTTTCTGTAAAAAATGGTGATTTTAGCATGGTAACATTTTCACCATCTTACCACATATTAATCCCAAACTCGGAAAATATACTAATTCTAAAGTATACTTTCAACCAGTAATGATAAAGTTTTGCTTATTGGTCTAAATAAAAATTTGATTAAAATGTGAAAGGGACTTTTTTTTATATATAATATATACCATTATTGCTCTACGGTTAAAAATGGACTGTTATATTCCAATGTGACAAAGTTTCTTAGCACAAAAGTACCTTCTTGTAGATGGGGTAATGATTCTTGTCTTGCTTCACGTTATTTATGGTAGGCTCAGAACAGTCGTGGTTAAGGTAGAAATCTTTTTCCAAGTTGTTGTGTTCATTCTTCAGTGTAGTGTGTTGTGCCAACACTTTTGTTTGTATGACTGTAAGGTTATCTTGATACTTTGCAATATAACAATCATTCTTTGGACTGCATTTTAGATCTTCCCTTGCTTTATCCAACTTCTAAATATCGTTGATATTTCCTAGAACTTTAGCAATGTTGTTACATAGTTTTGTTACAAGTTGAGTTTGGACCTTTTTCTGAGGAGCTGTTGATGGTTTAGTGTGGATAGTGGAGTAAATGTATGACTAATTTGAAGATCAGACTGAGATTCATTGGCAGGGACAGATAAGATATGGTTCTCACGTTCATTATCTTGACTATTTTGGGATGCGCTTGCTTTTTCAGCACCAACTGACCTGGTCACACTTTCATCTAGAAGCTCAACTGACTGCACTTCATCTTTCTCAAGTTCCTCATCATCTCTCTCATTGAGTTGATGGTCCTCTAGTTCTGTAGATTTATGTTCTTCATAATTATTTGCTTCTTCAACTTTTCACCTTTCTCTTCCCCATAAAATCCATCCAAGAAGTTGGTGTTTATCTTTCTGGTGCAATCGCCATCATTTCCATACAATCGATTGTGTATGTGGGATTACAGTGTTGTTTTCCAGGCACATCTTCCAGCAAAGTTAAAGGTGTTGCTCCTCTAACTTGAGATTACTTGAACGAAAGTGGTGGAGAGCTGAAGTATGTGGGAAGAAGAGAGGAGAGATCAAGGGAACACATGGTGGTGGAACGAGGATGTGAAAGAAGCGATAGCAAGAAAGAAGGATGCGCAAAAGGAGATGTGTAAAAGTAGGACTAAAGCGAACAAGGCAAGATATAAGAACATAAACAATCGGGCAAAGAAGGTAGTAGCGAAAGCAATGAAGGAGGTGGCTGAGCGGGAGCTGAGAGAGCATTCGAACAAGGCATTTAAAATTGTGAAGTCAAAAAAAGGATGGGAAAGATGTTGAGGGAGTAAGATGAATGAGAAGTAGCAATGGTAGGCTGAATTTCAGTGAGAAAGAATGAGGAAGAATCTGGAAAGAGCACATGGAAAGAACTATGAATGAGGAGAATGAGTGGGATCAGAACGTGAAAGCAGAAGTGGTGGAAGGGCTAGTTGAGAAAGTTAGTTGGGAACAAGGGGTGAAGGTGATAATAGTCCATGAGCCAGGCAGGGTCACCGGTACCATTCTTAGGGAATAAGGCTCATATTGATTTTTTGAAAGATATATGTCTCTAGAGTTGGAAAATGTGTGATAGCATTGGATCCGTGGTAGCTTTCTATAAATTATGATCTCTTTTAAACAGAACGGTCTCAGATTATTTCCAACAAAACCTGTTAGGGGGTAACGTTGAATTAATACCCAATAACTCAGCAATGATAGCTTCAATCATAATGAAACCTTGTAGAAAAATAGGAAATTGCAAAAAAAATGACTTTGTACTTTTAAATGTCATCTTTGGGGCTTTATGACGTCATTATGACGTCATTTTGTATAAAAATAGAGGTAAAT
>JANCMA020414332.1:0-11092 GCA_024336925.2 Zoanthus solanderi
TTATAATTGTCATTAAAAATAAACTAGGTTTAAAATATTTTGACCTAGTTTAAAATATTTTGACCTAGTTTGAAATCGTTTTAAACTAAAATTTTGAACTACAACATATATATTATTCAAAGACAGTCAAATCAACAAAACATTTGAAGAGGCATGTTTATTACTATATAGCTAGTACGAGTGCCGTAATTTTTTGTGCGGTACAAAACTATATAGTAATAAACATGCCTCTTCAAATGTTTTGTTGATTTCACTGTCTTTGAATAATATATATATATATATTGTATACACATATGCGCACTAGCGACAGCAATAACTTTGTCTACTTTTGTTTGTAACCCGCTCTACTGGTTATGGTATTGAGCGCTCTTTCCCTTTGTACAAATATAGCAACCTTTTTGGTATTACATTTTGGTATATATATATATATATATATATATATAATAAAAATACAACAACCGGTCAGTCAGTGTGGAGTAGAGGAAAACCATAAAAATGATTTAAAATAAATGTACTTGCAACTTACTGTTGGGCCACTTAATGTCCTGTGAACGCTGCTCGGTGTCACGTTAAACCTGTCACAGACCGAATGTATTACTTCTGATCTTGGCAATAAACCTTATAACACCAAAAATTGCTTATCAATTGGAGGTCTCCTAAATGAGTGTCGATGAAGAATTCTTCCTGTGGTTTGTACCTCCCTGCACAGGTAACCTCAGTCATCCCGAAGTGGCTCATAAATCCAATAAAATGGCAAAGTATGTACAAAAAAACCTTAGTTTCGGTGAAGATCGCACCTTATATAAGTTGCAATAGCAGCAAGGATAGAAATATCATCATCATCAATTGAATTTAAGAAACTTTCTTCTTCCAGACAGTCCTACAATTTCATCCAAAATCAACATTCGCGCAGCCATTTTGAATTTTGGCGGGAGAACGAAGCCTGGAAACTAATGGGTATACTTTGTCAAATGGAACACGTTCATCACACGATGGGAATTTCCACCGATACTTATGAAACCTTTTGGTAAGCACAAAACGCCCACAATCTCCATTTAGTATACTCTGTTTTTGAAGTCATGGACCAGAAAACAATAGGGTAGTTACCAGCTACCCACTGCTCGGTCAAAGTGAATTCAAAAGTGTTTTTCCAAACTTTAAACGCAAATTGCCAAATGAAAAATTGTAATCGAGTTTTTCCTTTGTCGTAATCATTAGAATGGTAAGGACCTTTTATGTTTTCATAGTGCTATGAAACACCAAAATGACACGAGTGATATGATTGGCTGTCACCAAGTTGTGATATGATTGGCTGTCTCCAAGTTGTGATATGATTGGCTGTCACCAAGTTGTGATATGATTGGCTGTCTCCAAGTTGTACAATTTTCGTGAAAGAAAGAAAACAAAAGTGTGTTTCGTATACCACCTTTCCCTCGAAAAATATTCTTATAAATGTAATAAAACATCTTCTTTATTCCTTCAAAGCCAGGTGAAAATTTCGGCAAAGTTTGTGGGAATTCTTGAAAAGGTGAAAAGCCTTGACTGTCTCTCCAAATTTCACTGATTTACTTTCAAATTCTCCCAAAATTTTGCCTCGGTTTTCAATAGGCAATGAAGGCATACAGAACATGTTTTATTTCTTAAATTACTTTAATATTAGTTTTTTTATATGTTTTTATCAATCTTAGTATCTTAGTACTGTATTTTATCAATTTTAGTAATAATAACTTTCCAGTATAATTATAGTAATTGTATTTTAGACGGTCATTAGCTACTACACATAAACGTTTTAACAAGTTTTATTAACTCTTAGGTGTTATGTGTATAAATAAAGTATTCTTATTCTTATTGTTTAATGAAATAGTGGTTACTGCCTTACGGGAAGTAGTTCGAACACAGTGTTGATATCATTTTCAATTGTATATATAGTATGGCAGCAATACTCCTTTTTTGGGTACCATTGCTTTGCTTGCATAATTTATCCTAGGATGATGTAACGTCTCGCTGTAAAGCTAACAGACCTGTTATTTCAAGACTATTTGTTCCTTTTTTATAGTATAATAATTATTTACAAGGGAGGCCATGGCCATTGTATAGAGATATTTGTAAATGTATGCATATTTGGGTTTCCTAAAAGTGATCATATGCATTAGCGAAGTAGAATGAAGCACACGGCGCAAAGGTAAGTTTCTGATTAAATGTGTTGTTATTACTCCAAGACTGTACTTTTATTTTCTCCATGGATACAACAACGAGGATGCGGATTCTAGCTTTTTTCAAGTATGCTTCAACTGATTTTCAATGAACATTCATTTTGGACATATAATTCGTACTTTTCAAGGTGGCTACTGCTGTTATCGGATTAAATTTTATGAGCCTTTGCTGGAGACATTCACAGCGTATTTAGAAAGGTTAGAGTAGTTTTTCATTGCAAATGATATTGGATAATGTGCAACAGATGCAGCAGAAGCAGTTAAAAAGCTCAAAGCTGTTCATAATGCCCGAAGACCCAAGGAAGTTATTACTCTCAAGTCTTTTCTCGGATTACTGATGTTTACCTCACAGTCTAGTTCTTACCCAATCAATCTACTATTCTTGCATCCCTTAAAAGATTACCAGAGGATGTTAAATGGGCATGTACTAAGACTGAAGAACAGGCATTTTGTAATGCTAAGAAGTATTACTTGAAACACAAACACTTATTCATTACAATGATGCTTTACACCTTTACCTATCCCGTGACGCTTCATTCTACCGAGCAGGCGCTATGTTGTCTCACTACATTGACAACCAATACTGCCCAATTGCACTGGCATCATGTACCTTAACTCAAGCACAAAATAAGTAGTCTGAACTGGACAAGGAAGCCTAAAGCATCATTTTTGGTTTACAAAAGTTTCACCAATATTAATACTATTTTGAGTTAACGAGAATTCACAATATTAACCAACAACCTTCCCTAGTTGTCACTGTTTGCTCCAGATCGCCCAATACCACTTCATGTTGCTGCAAGATTGCAACAGTAGCCTCTAATTCTACAGTCCTACAACTAAAACATTGAATACAGGAATGCAACAGCCCATGCAAATGGCGATTCAATGCTTCGCCTATCGTTGCCTGTGACATGGGAACCAACAAGTCACAATGTTAACTGCTACATAATTGAAAATGAAGGTATGTTATATGTTTCAAGTGATATGTTCAAGAAAGCTACTGCTGTTGATCCTCTTCTGAGGAAAGTTGTGCAGTACATAATGACTGGATGGCCACATCTTGTGGATCCATCTTTAACTACTTGCAAGAACAAACAAGATGAGCTAACACTAGAACAAGGTGTTTTGTTATGGGGGCCTTGTGATGAATTCCATCGCAATATCATGTCTGGTGGCCTAAAATCGACTCAGATGTAGAGAATGCAGTACGATTCTGTCATACTTGCCAGGTGGCGCGAGCAAATCCAGCTGAAGCACCTGTGTACCCATGGTGCTACCCTACAGGCCAATAGCAGACTACAGATTGATCTCAATGGTCTAGTGTTAGGACAAATATATTTGGATGTTGCTGATGCATACCGTAATTACCCAGAAACAGTGAACATGTCAAGTACCACAGCTACTGCAACAATCACGGTTCTACGTGAGATTTGCAGTCGACATGGTTTGCCCGAAACCATTGCATCAGCTAATGGACTGCAGCTTGTGTCTGGAGAATTTCACAAGTTTTGTAGCGTGAATGGTATTGTTCATCGTAAATCAGCTCCTTACAAGCCATCTACAAATGCCAAAGCGGAAAGAATTGTTCAAGTACTTAAATCAGCAATATCACAAGGTACATTTTCTGGAGAGGATACTGACATCGCTGTAACAAGGCACATGTTAGTCTACCGTAATACTACTAATGCAACTACAGGCAAAAGTCCATTGATGCTACTGTTGAAGAGGAAGCTTCACACAAGGTTAGATTTACTTAAACCTTCGGTTCAAAGTCATGTAGAGAACAAACATAACTTCATCGTTGAACGAACTGCAAATAGACACTTACAACAATTTTAAGAAGGTAATTCAGTAATGGAGAGAAACTATGAAGGGAGAAAGAAATAGTTGCCCGGAAAAATATCCGAAATTCTTAGTAAAAGGAATAACATGGTTCACGCAGGAGGACAAATGCGGAAGTCTAAAAGTCAAGTAGAAATACAAAGAGATGTGTTTCTAGATGTCGCTCTAAATGAGTCTGTGTCAACTATTGTTCAAAATACTGTACCAAAGCACGATGTGGCTGTAAAACTTACTATTCCTGACGTCACACCTTTGACCGGCTTCGTTCCAAAACAGTGTTACGCCAACAACTGAAAACAGTGTACACCCCTACCATCTATACCCGCCAGTCTGAAAACTTCCCCGGCAAGATAAAGAAGACCACAATGTTATTTAAAGGATTATGCACAATAGGACCATTCATGAATTTTTCATATTGTTACGAGAACTGAAATTTAGTTTATTTTGTAACAGTAGTAGCATTGTATAGTATAATAGAAGGGAGGATGTTGCATAGTGATTCTTGCAATCGTATACATGTTTTGGATTTCCTGTGAGTGATCATACCTTGATGTAAATATTCGACCAGGTGAGAATTCCCGATAGCAGTGCAAGATTTTAAAAAATATTTGGCTTGGAAATCAAGCGTTGAACCATGAATAAAATATAATAAGATTCTATAAATAGATTCTGTATCAGGAATGGTGCAGTTTTTGCGACTGATATTGTGCAATAGACATGCTGTGTTATAAAATAAATCAATGTCAGTCTAATGATATTTATTCTAAATACAGTAAAATGATAACAGTTCGAAGTAGGGACAGCAACAGAAAAGTCCATGTTTTAGATCAAAATAACACAGCGTACTGTGAAACAATTGCTCCTAACCTTGGAATTTTTCAAAGGATATTCTCCCCCTATTCAAAACTGTCATCATTTTACTATATTTAAGACAAACATTTTGCATTATCGTTTTATACTGTGTTACTGTAAACATGTTTAAAATAATACACCCAAATAAATCAATCTGATCCAATTTGCCACTTCTAATCACATTACTGAGCAAAAAGTAAATTAAATAGGTTAACTGAGACGTCTTAAAACAGATACAGTAATATGTGGAGCTTAAGATACAAGGACAGGAATGGCATCAGCAAATCCAATACTCACATATTAATGAATACGAGAACTGGAATGAAATGAGCTGACCACCTGCTTACCATTGTCTTCACTGCTAAGCAGTGAAATGTTAACTGAACCTTTTAGCCTTTTTCAAATCTCGTGCAAAGACAAAATGGGAAGTTTTCAATGATCTAAAGCAAAAAAACTACGAGTTACAATAATTTTCACAGCTGCCATTCTAATTTCTCTTGCCCGCGTTTCTTAAGCTCTATAATGTTGAATAAACAACATATCAGTATTAAAAAAAGCACTAAAACTTAAAAAATAAACTACAAAATAGTTGTAGAGACTACTTACTTTCCAGCATGAAAAAGTCTGAGTTTTCAGTTAAAAAAGTCAAAGGATTTAATGTGTTGTTTTAAATGGATGAAAACCAAACACACAAGATAGATGAAGTATTGATTCATTCTTTCTGACAGTGTGCAGCCAAAAATTGGTGAATTATGCAGCTCTGTGAAATTCGATTGTGCGGCCAAAAGACCAATTGTGCAGCAGTCAACTCATACAGTAATTACAAATGCCTTGGGGGGGTGTTTCAATTGGTATTTAATATATTTAAGATGGGATGTAATTAATATTGAAATCATTAAGATGTTTTATTTTGCTGTCAAATACTGTATAGGTGAAACATGTACAGTATGTCAAATATGTTCATCAACAACCCCAACCTCCCCCGAAGGGAAACAGCGAAGGCTTAAATGAGTTAAGAGAAAAGATCCTATAAGCCATTTATTACCAAAACATGTAATTGGACACTGTAGAACAGACTGAAAGGATGAGTTTTACATATTGTAAAATTTATATACAAGCACAAATTCAAGAATGTTGAGCTGAAAAAATACTAGTTGCTACAAACTTTTGAAGAACTAAAAGCAGATTGTCTTTCAAATTATTTTAAACAACATTCTTATCGTACAATACAGTGAGCATTACGTCTTTACAGCCGCCAAGTCCGAATTTTTTCACACAAGATAAAGGTGAACTTTAACGGAAGATATTTTCAAATCAAACAAATTTATATTTTGTTGACCTCGCAATCACAAGAGTTCGGAAGCTGAGTGTGACTTTTTTTATAAAATAAAATTTGACTTGTTTGCGACCAGATTATTCACTCATTCACACTCACTAGCCATTAGCGTCACTGATCCACTGAGTTCGCGGGTGTGACATTGCATGTTTTTTGTTTTTACATTTGTTGTTATTATATTTAAATTTACTGTACTTCATATTTCCAAGCTTTAATATAACACGTTTGGTCATATTAATACAAAAACAGTAACTGTGAAAAGATTTTGATTGTTTTCAAATGTATAGCAATATAGTTCTGGAGCATAATCTAAAAAATAAAGTTTTAAAAGGTTTGAAATTAAATCTTATGAAGTTTTACCTGTAAATCGGGTTTGAAATGTTTGAAAACAATGAATATGTTTATAACCACATTTGGCAGTTGTAATTGTATTTTTTTCCTACAGAAAAAGCTATTCCAGAAGTTTTGAAAGATTTTCAAAGGTTTTGTTCTTTTCCAACTTGCTGAACTGATTTGTTCGATGCAAAACATAGTTTTAGAGTCCTTGTGTCATGGAAGTCAGAAAGAATGATAAGTTATGACAAGAATGTTTGCTCCACTGCACTTTCTAAAAAATTCATCCGTTTTCCTCACATTGTGCAATTATGGGATTTTTTTACTGATTATGCGATCAGATGTAACAAGAGGCCAATTAATTGTGTAAATATCTGAACAGACATAACTAGAATGCTGCTGAAAATAAATGGCAAAACAGTTAATGTTCATCAGCAGGATGCCTAAACTGCGTGTAATTCTACAATTGGTTTCGGCTCCATTAAATAGACCAGTTTTGCATTCCTAGTTGCCGCTGATTTAAATGGTCTACCACCAGCACCCCCCTTCCCCCTCGCAACGCCCGTGGTGTCCATTATTAAGTTTGGTAATTCTTTGCTTCTAGTTTTCCTTTTCGCTAATATATTTCGCTTTAAGTATATTACAACGGTGTCTTCATGGCAAATGAGAATCTTCTTCGGTCATAGTAAATAGTTGTGGTTGCATTGTTGCTCTTTTAGAGAAAAATAGCAATATTTTATGGGTAGCCTGCATGTAACTTTTTTGTTTGTTTGAAGGTTTGCATATAAGCAGATGGGAAACGCCCTCAGTTCAAATAAATTGTAAGCTAAAATTTTCCCATTTTTAGCTAGGTCTAACACGAACCCAGGTCCGAGCAAAAACCTGGATTGATCTTGCATAATACTAGCGATCTAAAATGGTCCAGAAAAATTTCGTTTTGTTAATTGCACCTTCTTTATTGCTCTAAACTTTTGTTCTCCTTTCTATTATTTTATAGCCATAAGGGTACTTGAACTGAGAATAATCAACAAGTATATTTACTGACAGCCTGGAATCATCCAAAGGATAAAACTTTAAATACAATCAAAATTATCTGCAAATGACTCGCACGTGCTATTCATAAGGAAACAGCAGAATAAAAGACATAAACGAGAATTTTACTGAAATCATATCTTTGAGCAGAGGAGATCGATATTTACACAAGAATTAACAACGCATGCGTACATTCATAAACCATGAAGTTGGCCGCCGGCCACAAAACATGACATTGTCTACATCGATGAGTTTCAAAATTTTTTCAATGCTGCACTACTTCAAGGCTAAATCAAAGAACTGGATTTTTCCGAAACTGGTTAAATACCAAGTACGTTTCTAGGTACTCGAACAACCCCACATCGTATCCAGGCCTGTTTTCCGGACGGAATAGATCCGAACATTGACCACCTGTTTTCTTCATCGTTGTAACATTCTATTGTATCCGAATAATTGTTCCCGTCCCACCCACCGATGAGATATACCTTGTCTTCTACCGTCCCTACCCCAGCTGCATGTCGGGCTACACAGGTATTGCATCGCTCAGACCAGCGGTTCTCCTCGACGTTGTAAGCCTCACAACTAGAGGTCACACATTCTCCATCATGTCCACCTATGACAAACACTTTTTCGCCTACCACAGTCGCGCATGCACAATAACGTCCTCTTGTCATTCGGGCAATGTCATTCCACCGATCTAAATCAGGATCATAACGCTCGGCGCAGCGAAGAATCTGTCCGTCCTCTCCTTCTCCTCCAAATACGTAAATAAAACCATGAAACGCAACCGAACAAAGTTCTTCCCGTGCTAAATGCATTGACGAGACTTCCGTCCAATGGTTATCAAACGGGTCGTATCGATAGACCCGCCTCGAATGTCCGAAACCGCTGTTTCCACCAATAAGATAAATAAACTCATTGAGAGTGACTGCTGAACTAGCGTTTAGTTTTATAGGAATTCTGGATATGGGAGCCCAGTGGTTAAGGCGGGGGTTGTAAACCTCAGCCGTGCTGCTTTTATCGCCGTCTGTACCCATACAGTACAAGAGATTCCCGCAGACAGCAGTCGAATGCTCCGCCCGTGCGGCAAACATACTTTTAAGACTTTTCACCTTATTTATAGAAGGAATATACGCAAAACATCTTTTGTCTTTATTTCCCCCTTGACTCTGGTACCCACCACAGCAAACAATAACAACTGTATCTCTCAGTAAACATTTACGAGGATTATGGCTGTCAGGAGGGCCATCAGACAGCATCATGGACGACAAAGAACGAGATAGATTTGTCATACAAGTAAGGTTTTCAATCACTATTTCATCATGTAGAACCATTTTCTTCACATAAGAAATTGATATTGACGGAAATCGAATACAATTGAATAGTTCCTCAAGATGTTTCTTTCTAGCTTTGTAATCGTGTCTTAACCAACGCATAACTCCTTCGAATACTTTCTCTTCCTTCGAAACCGCAATATTATCACTAGAGAATATCTTGACAACAATCTCAAAGTCAAGATGATCGAATTTTTCAAATTCATACATCTCCATAAAGTGATTGCAGAGAAAGCGGATTGTTTCATTTTTAAGTGTGTTACAGCCGTACTTTTGAGCAAATTCCAAAACTGAAAAACAATTACTTTGTTCAAGAGACTGCTTTAAAAAATCAGTGCCGATTTCTTTCAGGCTAGCAATCATCAAAAAATCGGATGCTTTTACAATTTCCTGTGCATTTTCTAGTGTAAGGTTAATTTTACCAGTGTATATAAATGTTAGAACATCTTCCATAATCTCGACGTTCAATCCTTCTAAAGTTACTTCATCAGAGAAGCTTTCCGACATTTTGCTCGTAAAGAGGCATCGAAAGAATGGAGAGGCGGCGGCAAGAAGGGCTTTGTTGGCTCTAAACTGCCGAGAATCGACACAAAGAGTTATGTCACACAAAATATTGTCTTCTCTTAAGCGGTTCGCTTCATTTAACAGCACATCTTTGTACGTAGCGAGTGCTTTTTCGTCGCCTTTTGAGTCGATCTCTTCCATTGTTATCAAACAACACCATCCAAATATTCTATATCTTCCTTGAACATTTTAAACTGTTTTATTATCAAACTCTATAGTCACCTGTTTTATAAATAAACTAAATTAAAAACATTAAAAGATATTGTTATGAAACACAGTTTGCCTAACGACTATCATCTGTTAAGAATCGTTGGCAAACAACCTGTTATTGTGATATATAGGATCATAACTTTGGCACAATTGCTCGAGTACGAGTCAAAAAGGCTGCCAATAAATAATTGAACTGAATTACTTGTTCAGTGGTAATGAATGTTTTTTTTTCTGGACATTCTTAAATTGCCCACACCCACGACATATGGATTTTGTTTATTTTTCCCAGTGCAATATTTAAAAATGTATTGATCCACCATGAACCAGAAAGCAACACATGCAGGTAGATTAAGCCGACGTGCCGGTATTACGAATAAACATTCGCGCCAACAAAAATGAAACGTTAAATTTCGAAAAAAAGCAAGTTGTTTAATTGGGCTTTTCTTTATTTCAGTTTATATAACTGGACTTTATTATTGGACGTCGTACAATATTGGACTTTATTACTGGACGTCGTACAATATTGGACTTTATTACTGGACGTCGTACAGTATTGGACTTTATTATTGGAAGTCGTACTTTTATAAAATTTGTTCCAGTAAGCGACTAATTTCAGTTATTGTTTAATACAACTAGATGAATCAAAACATTCATTGTCATATTGGACTTTATAGTTTTGCATGTTAAAATTATTAATTTGCTACATTCAGTTTTCATGGCAAGAAACCAAATTTTAACATCACATGCACGTGGTAATTACTGCGTTGCCTGTGACAAGCAAGTCTTAAAATCGCTTTGGTTTTTTTTTGTTTTATGTATTCTTGCGCAAGGTTTACTAAATATTGATTCGCACATGATGATTAACATGACGAAAACTGCAATTTCCAATTCTCGCAAACAAAGTCAAAGATTTAAATAATCGCTTGACTTAACAATTACTTTAAAATCCAAAGTTCGAAAGAAATTAAAGATGGAAGCGGCAGAAGGTATAACAAAAGCGTCTATCTTCGCTGATAAACACAATTGCAATTTATGTTGATTCTATAATTTAAACAAGATGGTGTTTTCCAGATGTATAATTATAAATATGACACTTACATTTCTTGTATTTAAGTAAGGTTGCACAATTTTGCAAACTTTTAACATTGAATAAAAATAAAATTCACTAGGTAAATCTAGAGGAAACTGTAAAAGGTTTCCGTTTTGTCAAAGAATTTCATTCTTACTGCAGCCAGGAAATACAGGCAACGCTGCGTACAGCTTCTTGTTTCTGCTGAACAGAAAAACGACCACAAAGCGAAAAAAGAAAACTAACTAGCGGTAAACTAGTTTAAGCTGCGTCGGTGTTTCTAAAGAAACAATTTAGTAATAAAAAT